>SJYC01083303.1:0-15690 GCA_006408675.1 Madoqua kirkii
TTTATTGGAAATAGAATGGTTTTTATAATTCTCAACAAAGCTATTTCTAGGATATGTTTATTATTCAAAACATAAAATAAGATTGTTTTGCTCTCTATAATTCCTATCCTTTAAAATAATCTTCAAAATGAAAATAATGAGTTTTTTTTAATGCTTTGGAAGAAAAATGCTAAGTTTTCTTATAAGTTTGAATCTTCGTCTTTCAGATTCAACTTACAACTTACAAACTACTTTTATGTCCATTACAGTATTTGGTCCTCACAAGATCACTATAAAATAGCAAAACCAGTATTAATATTATTCTCAGGAATCTCATTTTATAAATGAGAAGGCTGAAACTTAAAAAAAATTAAACAATTTGTATAGGACCATGCAGCCAGTCAGTAAGAGAACTCTCTAGATCAATTTATTTCTATATTATTTTCCCTGCCAAAAAGCAAATTACTTTTACCGAGTCATTAAAACAATTCTAAATAAACACTGAAGTTGTTGTTCAGTCATATCTCTTTGCGACCCCATGGACTGCAGCATGTCAGGCTTCCCTGACTTTCACATTGAAGAGAGATATACAAAAAAAATCCAGAAAATCTGTTATTTTCATATGGTCATAGATTTACTAGTATAAAGAAAAAGATACAAAAATAAAGTATCTGTGCAATGCAATCCTAATTTTATATGAAAAAATTATTCATATGTCTAAAAGACTGAAAATAATTTTATCAAAAATTAATAGTGATTATCTTTGAATCATGAAATTGGAGAGAATTTTTTCACTTATTTTTCTCTAATATTTTGTATTCTTCCAATTTTTAGCCATAAGTAAGGCTTAACTGTATAATCTGTCAAACAAACATTACCAGCTTTCTTTAATAAAGTGATCTAAACATACTGTTTATTCTCATCAGTGATTCTCTATGTGGTTTCACTTCAGTTTTTTGATTTGCTAGGAATTTTTAATGTAAAAAAAAGGCATATGTGGTTTTTTTTTTTAAGTAATGTGAAATCACAGTGCCATATTCTGAAGAGTTGGTTCTCTCTTCTAGCCCATGTAGCAATTTAGGGCAGGTTTTTGATGGACCTAACAGAAGCAGAAGACATTAAGAAGAAGTGGCAAGAATACACGGAAGAATTGTATAAAAAAGATCTTCACGACCCAGATAATCATGATGATGTGATCACTAATCTAGAGCCAGACATCTTGGAATGTAAAGTCAAGTGGGCCTTAGAAAGCATCACTACGAACAAAGATAGTGGAGGTGATGGAATTCCAGTTGAGCTATTTCAAATCCTGAAAGATGATGCTGTGAAAATGCTGCACTCAATATGCCACCAAATTTGGAAAACTCAGCAGTGGCCACAGGACTGGAAAAGGTCAGTTTTCATTCCAATCCCAAAGAAAGACAATGCCAAAGAATGCTCAAACTACCACACAATTGCACTCATCTCACATGCTAGTAAAGTAATGCTCAAAATTCTCCAAGCCAGGCTTCAGCAATATTGGCAAGAATACACAGAAGAATTGTACAAAAAAGATCTTCACGACCCAGATAATCATGATGATGTGATCACTAATCTAGAGCCAGACATCTTGGAATGTAAAGTCAAGTGGGCCTTAGAAAGCATCACTATGAACAAAGCTAATGGAGATGATGGCATTCCAGTTGAGCTGTTTCAAATCCTGAAAGATGATGCTATGAAAGTGCTGCATTCAATATGCCAGCACATTTGGAAAACTCAGCAGTGGCCACAGGACTGGGAAAGGTCAGTTTTCATTCCAATTCTAAAGAAAGGCAATGCCAAAGAATGCTCAAACTACTGGACAATTACACTCATCTCTCATGCTAGTAGAGTAATGCTCAAAATTCTCCAAGCCAGGTTTCAGCAATACGTGAGCCATGAACTGCCTGATGTTCAAGTTGGCTTTAGAAAAGGCAGAGGAACCAGAGATCAAATTGCCAACATCCGCTGGATCATGGAAAAAGCAAGAGAGTCCAGAAAAACATCTATTTCTGCTTTATTGACTATGCTAAAGCCTTTGACTGTGTTGGATCACAAGAAACTGTGGAAAATTCTTCAAGAGATGGGAATACCAGACCACCTAACCTGCCTCTTGAGAAATCTGTATGCAGGTCAGGAAGCAACAGTAAGAACTGGACATGGAACAACAGACTGGTTCCAAATAGGAAAAGGAGTACATCAAGGCTGTATACTGTCACCCTGCTTATTTAACTTATACGCAGAGTACATCATGAGAAATGCTGGACTAGAAGAAACACAAGCTGGAATCAAGATTGCCGGGAGAAATATCAATAACCTCAGATATGCAGATGATACCACCCTTATGGCAGGAAGTGAAGAACTAAAGAGCCTCTTGATGAAAGTGAAAGAGAAAAGCGAAAAAGTTGGTTTAAATCTCAACGTTCAGAAAACAAAGATCATAGCATTCGGTCCCATCACTTCATGGGAAATAGATGGAGAAACAGTGGAAACAGTGTCAGACTTTATTTTTTGGGGCTCCAAAATCAATGCAGATGGTGACTGCAGCCATGAAATTAAAAGACACTTACTCCTTGGAAGAAAAGTTATGACCAATCTATATACCATATTCAAAAGCAGAGACATTACTTTGCCGACTAAGGTCCGTCTAGTCAAGGCTATGGTTTTTCCTGTGGTCTTATATGGATGTGAGTGTTGGACTGTGAAGAAGGCTGAGCGCCGAAGAATTGATGCTTTTGAACTGTGGTGTTGGAGAAGACTCTTGAGAGTCCCTTGGACTGCAAGGAGATCCAACCAGTCCATTCTAAAGGAGATCAGCCCCGGGATTTTTTTGGAAGGAATGATGCTAAAGCTGAACTCCAGTACTTTGGTCACCTCATGGGAAGAGCTGACTCATTGGAAAAGACTCTAATGCTGGGAGGGATTGGGGGCAGGAGGAGAAGGGGACAACAGATGATGAGATGGCTGGATGGCATCACTGACTCAATGAACGTGAGGCTGAATGAACTCTGGGATTTGGTGATGGACAGGGAGGCCTCTCGTGCTGCAGTTCATGTGGTCTCGAAGATCGAACACGACGGAGTGACTGAATTGAACTGAACTGAATTGGTATATATTTTTGCTTATAAAATTTCTGTTGCTTACTTTATCAGTATATGTATAATATGCATATGTGTGTATATAGTGTTTTTCTCTTTAACTCTTTAACAGGATAAGAAAATAAAGGTTAGTTTAAACTGTTAGGCATATATGAAGACTGTGATGATATAGGGGAAAAATTATTACTAATACAAAATAAGAAATAAGGTCAGTCATGACAAGGAACTCAGAAGAGTCTCCATGGAGAGATGGAGAAATAAACCTCTCACCAAAGATGCAGAGTTGTAGCTGAGTTCTGTAGTCTAGGTACCTGGAATTACATTTTCCATTAGAAGTAATTATCTTCAAGTGAGTGGTTTTTTGAATCAGTGTCTCCTCTGAACTGTGAGAGGAGTACCCTAACCAACTCATTTACCTAGAAGCTCAGTAAAATTCTTGATACAAAGTTCATTGATGGAAGTGAGTAGGAAAGAACTGATTTTTTACCAGTCATCAAACTCACAAAGCCAGATATATGACTTGGGAAAAATCACTTGTTCTTATCCTTCTCCTTCCTACCTCTATTTTATTGTGTGTATATCCAGAGAGAGAAAGCAGAAGAAACAATAAAGTCCATTTCTGGGACCCACTGAACTTTACTTTGTCCTCAGTTTCTTTCTAAATAACCTTAGGGGGAAAATTTCTAGTTGCGGAAGAAGTATCTAGGAAACCTCAATTAGGGCTCAAAGTTTCAAACCCAGACTGGAGAACAGAATCATGCTTGTAGAATTTTCAAGTCAAGGTTTGGTCTTTTAAATTTCAAATTCTGCTATCCAATACTGTGCATTTCCCATGAAACGTGTGAAGCAAGGACCAATGCATTTCCCAAAGAAGCATGTGATTGCTCATTGTTACAAGTAAAGGGAATATTTCACAAATACCTATATAAATATATTTCCCACTTTTGACTTAGGACATCTATTTTTGCCTGTGCTGGTGTGCTACTCTTTCATATTTAATGATTTTTTCCATTGTTTTTATTATTCATCCATAGGGTACTATGCTAGAAAAAATAATTCTTCTGCTGAGCATTTTAGTTCTCTCTATAGTTCTTCTACTCATCGTTCTTCTTAGCCTTCTTAGCCTTCACCTTTGTTTTTAGGTCAGTGACTCATCTCTTGCCTTTGGCTAAAAATATTAGAGTAGTTCAATGTTTTTGAGCAAATTCTGGGAGATGACGGAGGACAGAGGAGCCTGACATGCTGCATTCCATGGGGTCACAAAGAGTCAGCATGACTTAACAACAGAATGACAATACATGATCTCTTTGGATGTGACTATCAATCCCTGTCTTCGATGGGTTTTAACATCCCTCTCTGTTCCTGGCCTTATCTTGCTCCTCACGTCCTCCTGCTTCCAGCATCTCTATTCTCATTCTGCATTCTGTTGCCCTCCTAGGACTGTGTTTTCAGCACTCTCTCAACTTGTGAAGAATGTTGCCCACATCTCAGGATCTACAGAATGTTTCCAACTGCTTGGGTTAGAAACCTGGCCCTTCCCCATCTGATCCAAGTCCACTTTTGCATTTGGGTTTTCAACATGGGATTTGTTGCATTCTGCTTCTGTATTTTTGCTCAAAATTGCCTCTTTCTTCCTAGCTATTAAAATTCTTGTCCTCTCTAGGTTAGGATATCTAAGGCACCCTCCAATTCTTTGTCCTGGACCACCTGTAGTATCTTCTCTGGTGTCTTTAGTTTAGAATGATAGCACTGCCTTTGAACAGTTGTGAGAATCACTGGGAAAGAATTAGGAGATTTATGGTGACACATTTAAATCCTATCTCTGTCACTCTATGTGACCTTGGAAAGTTTATTTCCTCTTCTCTAAAAGGGAATAATCACCATCATTATAGACACAGTGAACAAAATTAAGCCCACAGGACAGTATATGGTATATGATAATAGTCAACATGAGCTATGTTTATATACAGTCTTGACTTTTTGCCTCTTTGTTACCCTTAGTCATTTATCCACATGTCTCTTATCTCTCCAACAAGATAGTTCACTAACTGAGGTCAAAGCCTCTGCTGATTTTTTTTTTTTTTTTTAATTCAGAAGCACCTTGGGAGGCATTTGGCTCCTAGATATTCAATGTTTGTTCACAGGCTGAGATGGTATGTACAGTGCCAGGAGTCATCAGCAAATGATACCGTATTAAAGCTAGCAGAAAATGTTTTCATACGTTTCTGATGAAGTGAAATCTTTTGGTTCACACCTCAAAAATCTCTGCAAAATCAAAGGCATATATCCAAGGCAAGAAAGTGCTATGTTTCACCCAAATGCTCCAAGTTGAGTAGTTTAAAATAGCTGAAGAAGTGAGGAAGTATATTTAGAACTCTTTATTTATTATCTCATCTTGTCTGTCAAGAGTATATTTACCAGGAGCTATTTAATATGCAAGCTTTATATAATAAGATCCACACCATACAGCCAGATATATAATCTGGGCAAATAGCAATGCTCTAAAACAGGCTATAAGAAACAATGCTAGTAAGCCAGAGCATTTCAAATTATAACTTCATTGTGCATGTAATAAGTATTACTTTGGATCTACAGGTCAAAATAAATAGTAATATCTTATGGTAGATAAATTAGGAAGAAATAAACTCTTTGGACAAGATAATGTTGCTATGGAAACCTTAATGTTCACAAGCCTGCTTCTGAAGGCTCTGCTGCCTTGCCAGACTTTTACATTTAACTTTCTTTCAAGCTTTTAAGAAAAATTAAAAAGTCCTTTTAATACTGAGACCTAAAATGTGACAGTGACAATCTATCCTCTAGCTTTCTAAGATCCATGAAAATAACATGTCCCGCACACTGCTCCGTAGCAGGAAAACACAACTTAATTGGGGTTGCAAAGGAAAAAATAGAAAAAAGCAGTGTGTTCATGCTTGCTTTGAATTTCCTTCCACAGTGGTGCTATGGGTAGGAGCAGGGACTTTCTTTGTGAAGCAATTTTTGTGCCAGACCCCAGAGCTGACAAAGATGACTTTTTAAGCACAAGTTTAAAGCCATCATGAAATCTTTCTTTAGCACAGAGCTATTTGAACCCCAAAGTCAATGTTGTTTGAGAAAGGGAAAATGGAGTATTCGTGGAATTCACAAATAATCAGAAGTGTCAGCACTGAGCCTAGAAACTTTTGGCTCCAAACTTTGTAAATTTTATTTATTTTATTCCTCAGGCAACATAAATTTCCACAGCCACCTACATGTCTGGTAAGCTGAGACTTAATGAGGTTTAATGGACTTCTGTACTGCGAGTCTTATCTGCATTCTTCAGTTTATGCCTTTGCTCCTCTTACTCTCTGCCCACACACTTGGTGGCAATTTTCTGTTAGAAATGATTCTTTTCCTTACTTGGGGCTGCAATGATTGAGCTTCAATAGAGATAGGAGGCCAGACTCAGAGGAAGTCAGTCCGTCTTTGAACAAGAGTCCTTGATAAACAACCTACTTGACTTACATGAGACCCCAGACCTCTTTGGATCCGGTGCTGCGTAGTTTCCTTGAATTATTTTATAAGTCAACAGGCTCCCTGCTCACCTTTCCCCAAGAACTAAGAACCAGAACCCTAATAGAGATAAATGGACACAAATAAATTACCCAGCCTTTCAATTGCAACAACTTCTCTATAGATTGAATGGCTCCCCACTTAAAACTATTTGCATGTGCTCTGTGCTTTCCAACCCATTATGACCTTGGTATTATCTATGGAAACATAAGGGAATATATGGCTCCCATGTCATTTTTAAGCAAAGGATCCTAAATTTAAATGTAACAAAGAGGAACAGCTTGAAGTCTCTGTACTACCAAGAGGAAACAAAATGAAAAGGAGAACATAAAACCCTGCAGCTTGTTATTGGATTTGTAGCCCTAACGGACTTTAAAGTCTTACTCCAAATCTCCTAAAACGTGCTTCTTAAAAGCTCCCCTGAGAAAATTTTCTGACTTCTTTACACTAATTAAGAGCTCATCTATTTCCATAACATAAGATAGGAGTTATACAATAAATTATATCAAACACAAAAGTAATGATTGATTACCATATTGCCTAGTCTTATAAATGAACAACTATTTTAAAGAAATGCACTTGAATCTTTTTGTGCATATTAGTTAAACTCATCCTTAAAAGTGTGGCATCATTTATTTGGCCTAGAATGGTACTTTGTGTTTCTACTAAGAATTAGATGAATTATTTAGATCTGTAACTTTTTTCCCTAAGAACTGAGTGGGATTTAAATGTAAATTCACATTTTATTTGGTTAGGAGGAGGAGGAAGTCCACAAGCATATATTCTAGTAGGATTGTCTGAAGAAAATGCTAAGTCTACAAAGTCAGTTGTCTTAGCAATTTTATTTCTTACCATTTCATATACCTTTAATTTGGCTGGCATCTTCCAATCACAATTTTGATTACATAATTTTGAATAAGCAGTGTAAATGGTAATAAATGATGGAAACCACTTAGATACTAGCAGTCTGTATCGTACACTGAATAAAAAGGATCCTATTATTAGTGAATTTATACTATTAACAGATTCTTATTTTGGTGGTTGATCTTGCTTTCTACTTTCTAGATCACCTCAAGAAATATCAATATTCTCTGATTCTGTTTTCTCAGCTGGTACTCAGTTCAGTTGAGTCGCTCAGTCGTGTCCAACTCTTTGCAACCCCATGAATCGCAGGACGCCAGGCCTGCCTGTCCATCACCATCTCTCGGAGTTCACTCAGATCCATGTTCATCGAGTTAGTGATGCCATCCAGCCATCTCATCCTCAAGTAGTCCCCTTAAATCTCCTGCCCCCAATCATTCCCAGCATCAGAGTCTTCCAATAAGTCAACTCTTCGCATGAGGTGGCCAGAGTACTGGAGTTTCAGCTTTAGCATCATTCCTTCCAAAGAAATCCCAGGGTTGATCTCCTTCAGAATGGACTGGTTGGATCTCCTTGCAGTCCAAAAGACTCTCAAGAGTCTTCTCCAACACCACAGTTCAAAAGCATCAATTCTTCAGGGCTCAGCCTTCTTCACAGTCCAACTCTCACATCCATACATGACCACAGGAAAAACCATAGCCTTGACTAGATGGACCTTAGTTGGCAAAGTAATGTCTCTGCTTTTGAATATACTATCTAGGTTGATCATAATTTGCTTCCAATGAGTAAGTATCTTTTAATTTCATGGCTGCATTCACCATCTGCACTGATTTTGGAGCCCCAAAAAATGAAGTCTGACACTGTTTCCCCATCTATTTTCCATGAAGTGATGGGACCGGATGCCATGATCTTTGTTTACTGAATGTTGAGCTTTAAGCCCACTTTTTCATTCTTCTCTTTCACTTTCAGGGCTTCCCTGGGGGCTCAGACGTTAAAGCATCTGCCTGCAATGCGGGAGACCCGGGTTCTATCCCTGGGTCAGGAAGATCCCCTGGAGAAAGAAATGGCAATCCACTCCAGTATTCTTGCCTGGAGAATCCATGGACGGAGAATCCCATGGACAGAGAAGCTTGGTAGGTTACAGTCTACTGGGTCGCAAAGAGTCGGACACGACTGAGTGACTTCACCTTCCTTCCCTCCTTCCTTCCTTTCACTTTCACCAAGAGGCTTTTTAGTTCCTCTTCACTTTCAAATGCCATAAGGGTGGTATCATCTGCATATCTGAGGTGATTGATATTTCTCCCAGCAATCTTGATTCCAGCTTGTGTATCTTCCAGTCCAGCATTTCTCATGATGTACTCTGCATATAAGTTAAATAAACAGGGTGACAATATACAGCCTTGAAGGACTCCTTTTCCTATTTGGAACCAGTCTGTTGTTCCATGTCCAGTTCTAACTGTTGCTTCCTGACCTGCATACAGATTTCTCAAGAGGTAGGTCAGGTGGTCTGGTATTCCCATCTCTTGAAGAATTTTCCACAGTTTATTGTGATCCACACAGTCAAAGGCTTTAACATAGTCAATAAAGCAGAAATAGATGTTTTTTCCAGAACTCTTGCTTTTTCCATGATCCAGTGGATGTTGGCAATTTGATCTCTGGTTCCTCTGCCTTTTCTAAAACCAGCTTGAACATCAGGGAGTTCACGGTTCACATATTGCTGAAGCTTGGCTTGGAGAATTTTGAGCATTACTCTACTAGCCTGTGAGATGAATGCAATCGTGCAGCAGTTTGAGCATTCTTTGGCATTGTCTTTCTTTGGGATTGGAATAAAAACTGATCTTTTCCAGTCCTGTGGCCACTGCTGAGTTTTCCAAATGTGCTGGCATATTGAATGCAGCACTTTCACAGCATCATCTTTCAGGATTTGAAACAGCTCAACTGGAATGCCATCACCTCCATTAGCTTTGTTCATAGTGATGCTTTCTAAGGCCCACTTGACTTCACATTCCAAGATATCTGGCTCTAGATTAGTGATCACATCATCATGATTATCTGGGTCGTGCAGATCTTTTTTGTCCAGTTCTTCCGTGTATTCTTGCCACTTCTTCTTACTATCTTCTGCTTCTGTTAGGTCCAGACCATTTCTGTCCTTTATCGAGCCTATCTTTGCATGAAATGTTCCCTTGGTATCTCTAATTTTCTTGAAGAGATCTCTAGTCTTTCCCATTCTGTTGTTTTCCTCTATTTCTTTGCATTGATTGCTGAAGAAGGCTTTCTTATCTCTTCTTGCTATTCTTTGGAACTCTGCCTTCAGATGCTTATATCTTTCCTTTTCTCCTTTGCTTTTCACCTCTGTTCTTTTCACAGCTATTTGTAAGACCTCCCCAGAGAGCCATTTTGCTTTTTTGCATTTCTTTTCCATGGGGATGGTCTTGATGCCTGTCTCCTGTACAATGTCATGAGCCTCATTCCATAGTTTATCAGGCACTCTATCTATCAGATCTAGGTCCTTAAATCTATTTCTCACTTCCACTGCATAATCATAAGGGATTTGATTGAATGGTCTAGCGGTTTTCCCTACTTTCTTCAATTTGAGTCTAAATTTGGTAATAAGGAGTCCGTGATCGGAGCCACAGTCAGCTCCTGGTCTTGTTTTTGTTGACTGTATAGAGCTGCTCCATCTTTGGCTGCAAGGAATATAATCAATCTGATTTCGGTGTTGACGATCTGGTGATGTCCATGTGTAGAGTCTTGTTATTTAAATACTAGATGTTAATATGTTACACCTGTCTGCTGTTTAATTCTAGTGAGAAATACTTCATCTGGATCTGTTCCTTCCACATGAATGTATCCACTGCTACCCCTATTTCATATAAGATCAATGAATCATCTGGTTTCTTAAAGAAGCATTCTGAAAATACTGACAAAATGGTAGCAAAATAAATTTAAATAAAGTTTTACTGACAAGATGGTAAAAGATATTTATTTTAAAACATATAAATAAAAGTAATATTCTTAGCGTCTGGGTCTATTTTTAATCCCATGTCAATGCTATCACCTAATCTTCCATAGTAAAATGAGGAAAAATAAATCAGATCAGACATAGCATAATTTATATGATATAACTACTATGGCAAAAATGTTCAGAAGAAAAATGCAATCATCAGCACTGTTAAGAGATTTGAATGAGGCTATAAAGGTAGAAATATATATTTCCTATCTCTGGATATCATATTCTTTAAAGATTTTTTTCAGCCTCATCACTCTTTAGTTACCATGTTGTTTAATAAAAGTGCCATTTCCAAATCCTGGTATTCTAAAGGAAAAAATATTTTAGGCTACAACTACACTCTCTACTATAAATAGACTATTGATTGTTACAGGAAAGATACACAGTATGTGTTTAAAAGCGTCATAGCAAGCACTGAGGATGAAAAAGAAAATTACCAGATTAGCACTGAGCTATTAATGTATGTTTTAGCTTATCAACATCTTTGGAAATATATTAATTACAAAATGTTTTGTGGAGCAATTCAAGGACTCAGTTCAGTTAATTTAAGTCGCTCAGTTGTGTCTGACTCTTTGCGATCCCATGAACTACCGCACACCAGGCCTCCCTGTCCATCACCAACTCCTGGAGTTCACTCAAACTCACGTCTATCGAGTCAGTGATGCCATCCAGCCATCTCATCGTCTGTCATCCCCTTCTCCTCCTGCCCCCAGTCCCTCCCAATATCAGAGTCTTTTCCAATGAGTCAACTCTTCGCATGAGGTGGCCAAAGTACTGAAGTTTCAGCTTTAGCATCAGTCCTTCCAAGGAACACCCAGGACCGATCTCCTTTAGAACGGACTGGTTGGATCTCCTTGCAGTCCAAGGGACTCTCAGGAGTCTTCTCCAACATCATAGTTCAAAAGTATCAGTTCTTCGGCGCTCAGCTTTCTTCACAGTTCAACTCTTGCATCCATACCTTACCACTGGAAAAACTATAGCCTTGACAGACCTTTGTTTGCAAAGTAATGTCTCTTGCTTTTGAATATGCTATCTAGGTTGGTCATAACTTTCCTTCCAAAGAGTAAGAGTCTTTTAATTTCATGGCTGCAATCACCATTCAGGGACTGGCGATACATAAATAAGTAACACTGTCTTGTTCTTGTTCAAAGTACTCATTAGTTTTCAAACAACCCTATGGAGCTCTAGACATTGTTGAAACAATTTTACAAATGAAGAATTTGAAAATCAAAAGAAGCTAAGTGAGATACTCAAGTGAAAAAGTCAAGACTTGATCATAGGTCAGCTGACTTTATTGAGCTGAAGAGCCAAGAACTCAACTTTTCTAAGTAACAAACCAAATTTGTAAAGCCCTCTAATTCTACTTTGTCACATATAATTAATGAAATGATCAATGTGAGATACTTCAAAAGTTGTGATATACTAAAAAATACTATTTAAGACTTTGCTTCTTAAAATATGTCCCCATATTTTATATTATTTAGTTTTCTGCAAACGATCTAAAATTATCATATAGATTTAATGTTTCCAAGTACATAATTTCTCTAAAAGTAAAACAGTGGTGGACCTTTCCAAATGTGTGAATTCTCATAAGGTGGCCATTAAGGAAAATATGTTAGCTTTAAAGTGGATAGAATTCAATATTAGGACAATATTGAACAGCAGCTTGTTTAACAAGAGGAACCTATATGATTCCAACCAAAATCTCATATCTTGGACTTGGTTTTACTAACCCTTCATAAGGGAATTCTTGAAATTTCACTTGACAGCAACCTAGGGAACATGCTGTAAAACTTTATCAATAGACAAGGGTGGTTTGACCCTAGTGCTATTGTGTCCTATGAATTTTTTATGCCAACAAACTTAGGAAATAAGAAAAGGGATAGATTTGACACACATTTTCTTTTGTACACAGCTACATTTAACCTATGTGATACCAACTTCTTTTCTTCTGGAAAATCCCAGTGTGTACTAAATTTATTAAGTTAGAAATGCTGAAATCTAATGAAAGCATCCTTAAATACACAGCCACATGTTAAACCCCTGGGGAAATAAGCAGGGCCATGCAAAATTGCTTTCTTTCCCTTTCTGAAGCCTCTGGCCTTGCTAAAGGAGCTAATTTCCTTTTTTTTTTTTTTCCCCAGCATTCTACATTTCCCATGTTCCCAACTGATGTCACTATGTAAACTTTCTCTCAATGGCCAGACTTGAAAAGCTACATATGTCTGATTCCATTTATATTACACAGTGGTAAAGCTATGTACATAATTCCAAAACCATGGAGACAACAAAGTCAGTGGTTGCCAGGAGCTACAAACAGAGAGTTAACTACTTTAACAGAAAGAACTTTCGGGGATTGATAGAACTATTCTAGACCTTGTAGTGATGGTTATATGACTGTATGTATTATAAATACATACAAATCTGTTTATTAAAAACACTGAATTTTACTATGTATAAATTATACCCTAATACAAAATATTAAAAAATGCTTTAAAAATAATATTCAATTGTTGCATAATTTCTTCAGATGTATAATATTTTTTCTTAACAACTTAATATATGTGTTAAATAGCAAGAAATATTTTTGTCAAACACAATCCATCAGATAATCTAAGGATTATTTTTATTTCTGTAATTCTCCCAACAACTGTCCTCAGTTATGGATTGCTACTCTGTGATGGACTGATTCTCCCTAGACTTGTTACATAATTCTTAATTCTGGGCCTTCTGTTTGCCAATGTCCTGGGCTGGATACTGTGTTTCTGGATACCTTCCCACCTCCATCTTTTTCTTTATCGTTTATGCTTCCTTTTACCAAAGCACAGTTACTTTGTAAACAAGGATGTCATTCTTACTGCCTTTGGTATAAAATTCATTTACTTTTACATACAAATGCACGTAGGATAAATCAGATGGACTTGGATACAAGACCCAGAACCTGAGGATACAAAAAATAAAAAATAGCAATTGCCCATGATACTCACAAAAGGACTTCCCCTGCTTCTCTGAAACATTACTTTCTAGAGAAGAAAGAAGAGGCAAACCATGCAAAGGGCTCATTCTCATAACCCAGAGTTGAATTAAACAATGAAACATCATCAAAGACTTCTAGGGAAATAAGTAGGATCCTAAAAAAGAAAAAAAAAAAAAAAAGATTCATTTGTGTTTACACCTTCGGCCTCTGGTAGAGAACCTTGCTCTGTTTTCCAGGAAACACACTAAAATTCTTCAGCCTTTGCCTTCTTTCTTTGTCTCCTCAATTTGGAGTACCATGGCTCAGCAGTTAAAGCGTCTGCCTGCAATTCGGGAGACCCGGGTTCGTTTCCCAGGTCGGGAAGATCCCCTGGAAAAGGAAATGGCAACCCACTCCAGCACTCTTGGCTGGAAAATTTCACGGACGGAGGAGCCTGATGATAGGCTACAGTCCATGAGGTCACAAAGAGTCAGACACGACTGAGCAACTTCACTGCCCTGTGTTCCTATCCTACTTTCTGGAATGTTTTCTCTTCTACCAAGGTCCAGGTTCTTTATTTCCTTTCATTCCCAGATAAAAGTAACTCCTAATTTTCCTGTCTTCCCATGGCACTTTGTTTATAACTGTGAGTCAAGGTATAATTTAAAATACAATTCAGATGTACACAAGTTTAATTTTCAGTCTTGAAAAAGAAAAGAAAATATTGAATTGTTTTTCCCTTTTCAGGGAAAATACTCCCTATTCCCTATTCAGAGGAAATAACAACAGAACACTCATCCTTTCAAGAAGACTGAAACACTTTCCTTTCAAACTTTAATTTTCCACAATTTAGATACACTGGGTATACTTGATACACTGAGTGTTTCCTGGCTCCTCATTCTCTCCTTTCATGTTTCTGTTCTGCCTTTCTCCACCACCCTCCCCCCCAAAAATACCCCCCACCACTGTGCCAATGAATCTAGGTCTCTGTCACTCTCTGTGTGCAACGCAATTGATTTCCACACTCTTAGGCTTCATTTTTTGCACCTATATCATGAAGACCTTAGGTAGATAATTTTGAAAGCTCTTTCCTGAATGAAAAACTTAAGGCTTTTAAGAAAAAATATTGGCTATAAACTGAAGGAACCAGCAGTTAACTGTCTTAATTATATGGAATCTAGAATTATTTCAGTCTAAGCTTTAGGCATTTTACACTTTCTTTTATTGAAATACAATGAAACTTCCAGCCACTTTGCAAGGAACTACATATATTTTCTCAGGGAACACAGAAACAACATACCTAATTTACTCCAGGTGTTCCAATCAGAAAACTCCATTGTTACATGTTTCTTAGTCTTCCAACATGTTTCTGACCTTGGAAGTGACTCCAGTTACCTCTAGATCCTTAGAATAAAATTCAGATACATATCAATGGATGGTTGTGTGCTGTGCTAACTTGCTTCAACTGTGTCTGACTCTACAATGTCATGGACTGTAGTCTGCCAGCCTCCTCTGTCCATGAGATTCTCTGAGCAAGAATACTGGACTGGGCTTCATGTCCTCTTCCAGGGTATCTTCCTGACCCAGGGACCAAACCCATGTCTCTTGCAGCTCCTGCATTGCAGGCAAATCTTTACCAGTAGCATTACTGAGGAAGTCCAATAGACACCTCAGTTCAATTCAGTTCAGTTCCTCAGCTGTGTCTGATTCTGCAACACCATGGACTGCAGCACGTCAGGCTTCCCTGTCCATGCACCAACTCCCAGAGCCTACTCAAACTTGTGTCCATCACGTTGGTGATGCCATCCAACCACTTCATCCTCTGTCGTCCCCTTCTCCTGACTTCAATCTTTCCCAGCATGAGCGCCTTTTCCAGTGAGTCAGATCTTCGCATCAGATGGCGAGAGTACTGGTGTTTCAGCTTCAGCATCAATCCTTCCAATGAATATTCAGGACTGGTCTCCTTTAGGATGGACTGGTTGGATCTTCCTGCAGTCCAAAGGACTCTCAAGACTCTTCTCCAATACCACTGTTCAAAAGCATCAATTCTTTGGGCCTCACCTTTCATGATAGTCCAACTCTCACATCCATACATGACCACTGGAAAAACCATAGACTTCGCTAGACAGACCTTTGTTGGCAAAGTAATGAAAGGTTATTGTTGAATCACGACGCTGGGATTCTTGGCCCCCAGAGGAGAAGAATTCAATCCAGGGTCC
>SJYC01083305.1:0-45992 GCA_006408675.1 Madoqua kirkii
ATCTAGTTATTTTTCATTATGCAATGGAACTTTCTTTGTATTTCTAGTTTTCAGACTGCACATGGTGACTGCAGCCATGAAATTAAAAGACGTTTACTCCTTGGAAGGAAAGTTATGACCAACCTAGATAGCATATTGAAAAGCAGAGATATTACTTTGCCAACAAAGGTCCATCTAGTCAAGGCTGTGGTTTTTCCAGTAGTCATGTATGGATGTGAGAGTTGGACTGTGAAGAAAGCTGAGTGCTGAAGAATTGATGCTTTTAAACTGTGGTGTTGGAGAAGACTCTTGAGAGTCCCTTGGACTACAAGGAGATCCAACCAGTCCATTCTGAAGATCAGCCCTGGGATTTCTTTGGAAGGAATGATGCTAAAGCTGAGACTCCAGTACTTTGGCCACCTCATGAGAAGAGTTGACTCGTTGGAAAAGACTGATGCTGGGAGGGATTGGGGGCAGGAGGAGAAGGGGATGACAGAGGATGAGATGGCTGGATGGCATGACGGACTCAATGGACGTGAGTCTGAGTGAACTCCGGGAGTTGAGGTCTGGTGTGTTGCGATTAATGGGGTCGCAAAGAGTCTGACATGACTGAGCAACTGAACTGAACTGAACTGAATGTAACATAGTAAATCCATATTAAATTGCTCTTGAAGTAAATCTTAGGTAGCTGTATTTTTTCTTTTAAAATGCTGTTAGATTTGATTGGTTCATATTTTATACAGAAATCTTTCTTTTTATATTCATGATCTGCTGCTGCTAAGTTCAGTCGTGTCTGACCCTGTGCGACCCCATAGCTGGCAGTCCACCAGGCTCCCCCGTCCCTGGGATTCTCCAGGCAAGAACACTAGAGTGGGTTGCCATTTCCTTCTCCAATGCATGAAAGCGGAAAGTGAAAGTGAAAGTGAAGTCACTCTCCAGGACCCCATGTACTGCAGCTTTCCAGGCTCCTCCACCCATGGGATTTTCCAGGCAAGAGTACTGGAGTGGGGTGCCATTGCTTTCTTCCATTCATGATATAGTGACATACAATTTCTTTGCCAGGATTTCGTGTTATCACTACACTTGCTTTTTACAAAGCAAATTGATGATTCTCATTTTTTCTACATTCTACAGTATTTTATGAAGCATGGGAATACTCTGCAACTTTAGGATTTGAAAGAACACTCTGTAGCCCTGCCTGGCCTAGAGTTTCTTGAGGGTAATTTTGGACAGACTTTTCAATTTCTTCCATTGCTACTTTTCTTGTGTAGGTAATTTGTTTTCCCAGAAAAGCACTGGTCTCTTTAAGGTTTTGTAAATGAACAAATTTATGCATTGCATTTCAACTTGTTCTCTAATGCTGATTATGTAACATTTTCTCGTTTCTGACTTACGTGCTTTTCTTTCTTTTCTCCTTGGTCAAATCTGACTGTATTTAGTTTATTTTATCATTGTTGGATGACCCATCTCATGTGTATCTTTGCAGTTTTGCTTTTTCTCCTATTTTATGAGTCATTGATTATGGCTCTAATAGTTCTTTAAAATCTTGTTAATTCTTTTGGTTTCTTTTCTAATTTCTTGACTTACGTGCTTTATTTATATGTTTTTATTCTTTGTTGCTAATGATGCATTTGGGGCTTCCCAGGTGGTGCTAGGCGTTAAGAACCCGCTTGCCAATGTAGAACACGTAAGAGATGTGGGTTTGATCCCTGGGTCAGGAAGATCCCCTGGAGGAGGGCATGGCAACCCACTCCAGAGTTCTTGTCTGGAAATCCCTATGGACAGAGGAGCCTGGTAAGTATAGGCCATAGGGTTCCAAAGAGACAGACATGGCTGAGCCATTTAGCATAGCACAATGACACCTTTGTCTCTGAGAGCAGCTTTAGATTCACCTTAAAAGTTTTAAAATGTTATGTGGCATTTTCAGATAGCCTTGTAGTTTGTTTGTTTTTTTTTTTTTTTGCAATTAGTTATTTAAGGAAATGATTTTTAATTTCTAAGTTGTCAGGGTGCTAATATGTATATATTTCTGATTTTCTTACATTTTGTCCAGAGAATGGGACCTTTGATTGGAATATGACCCTCTGCTACTTGGTAGTTTGAATATTTAAATGGATCTTTATTCATATAATTTTGATCAGTTGATAGGTCTTCCCAGGTGCATGAAAACCTGCAACCCTAATTTCTGTCCTCCCTGTGGTTCTTTCTCTCTGTCTTGTCTTCTCTTGTTCTCCAAAAGGCAATATACCCTCATCTGTAACTCTTTCGCTGGTTGACTTGTACTTCCAGAAATTGAGGGTCTCAGTGGTTGGATGTAGAAAGACATATTCATGGGGTGTGGGGGGTCCCGTTATAAGCAGTTTCTTTCAGCAACTTGTTTCTGGGGGGGGGTTCCCATCTGGTGGTCCACCTGTCACATCCCATTCTGGGGGAAAGGTATTTCAAGCTCCAGAGCCCATGAATGTGTTCCATTCTGTGGGAATGGGGTGGTGGAGGTGGGGGGATTAAGGTGGCAAGTGGTGTTAGGGTTTTTAATCAGCTGACCTGGAGCTGGGAGATGATCCTGAGTTATCCAGGTGGGCCCACTAATCATCACAAGGGTCATAACCCATGAAAGAAAGAGGCAGAAGTCAGGGAAAGTGATACCGTTCCCGGCTTGAGGATGGAAGCGGGTAAGGAGTCAAGGACAGTGGGCCACTTAGGATCTGGGAAAGGCAGATGAGGGCTTCTCTCCTATAGCCTCTGGATGGAACCTGTCCCCGCCGGCACTTTGAATTTAGCCCGTGAGACTCCTCTTGGACTTCTGACCTCCAGAAATGCAAGGTTTTGGTCTATCTCAAGCCACTAAGCTTATGGGAATTTATTGCTGCAGCAATAAGAAACTAATGCACTCAGCATATCAATATTGGCCATGGTCTGGCTTTCTGGAAAGCGAACAGGAAGTGCCAGAGTGGTCGACTCTGTATACACCTCACATGGGCATTTACTGAGCAGGTGCTGGTCCTCATTGGATATGCTGTGTAGGTGTTTGTTTTTTTTTTTTTTTGCAATTAGTTATTTAAGGAAATGATTTTTAATTTCTAAGTTGTCAGGGTGCTAATATGTATATATTCCTGATTTTCTTACATTTTGTCCAGAGAATGGGACCTTTGATTGGAATATGACCCTCTGCTACTTGGTAGTTTGAATATTTAAATGGATCTTTATTCATATAATTTTGATCAGTTGATAGGTCTTCCCAGGTGCATGAAAACCTGCAACCCTAGTTTCTGTCCTCCCTGTGGTTCTTTCTCTCTGTCTTGTCTTCTCTTGTTCTCCAAAAGGCAATATACCCTCATCTGTAACTCTTTCGCTGGTTGACTTGTACTTCCAGAAATTGAGGGTCTCAGTGGTTGGATGTAGAAAGACATATTCATGGGGTGTGGGGGGTCCCGTTACAAGCAGTTTCTTTCAGCAACTTGTTTCTGGGGGGGGGTTCCCATCTGGTGGTCCACCTGTCACATCCCATTCTGGGGGAAAGGTATTTCAAGCTCCAGAGCCCATGAATGTGTTCCATTCTGTGGGAATGGGGTGGTGGAGGTGGGGGGATTAAGGTGGCAAGTGGTGTTAGGGTTTTTAATCAGCTGACCTGGAGCTGGGAGATGATCCTGAGTTATCCAGGTGGGCCCACTAATCATCACAAGGGTCATAACCCATGAAAGAAAGAGGCAGAAGTCAGGGAAAGTGATACCGTTCCCGGCTTGAGGATGGAAGCGGGTAAGGAGTCAAGGACAGTGGGCCACTTAGGATCTGGGAAAGGCAGATGAGGGCTTCTCTCCTATAGCCTCTGGATGGAACCTGTCCCCGCCGGCACTTTGAATTTAGCCCGTGAGACTCCTCTTGGACTTCTGACCTCCAGAAATGCAAGGTTTTGGTCTATCTCAAGCCACTAAGCTTATGGGAATTTATTGCTGCAGCAATAAGAAACTAATGCACTCAGCATATCAATATTGGCCATGGTCTGGCTTTCTGGAAAGCGAACAGGAAGTGCCAGAGTGGTCGACTCTGTATACACTCACATGGGCATTTACTGAGCAGGTGCTGGTCCTCATTGGATATGCTGTGTAGGTGTTTTCTCATTGTTGCTGCCCCCTCCTGCACTGGGAACGGCCAGTTCCTGGGAGCAGCAAGAGCCTGGGATGGAGGAGAAGCTCAGTAGTTATTTGTTGGATTATTTCTTTTAGGTCGAATGACATTGTACCAACTAAATGAAACCTGCTTTGCCTCCCAGATGAAATAAGGCCTGCTATATAAGTAATAAAAATGGAAATAAATGAAAATAAAATAAAAAGTAAATAAAAAGAAATTGAGTTAAAGCTGTGGTGGTGGTGGTAGTGGTTTAGTTGCTCAATCATGTCTGACTCTTGCGACTCCCGCCAGTCTCCTCTGTCCATGGGATTTCCCAGGCAACAATACTGGAACGGGTTGCCATTTCCTTCTCTAGGGTGAGTTAAAATTCCAAGATCAAATGTTAATTTCCAGTGCTCCCTCTAGTACTTGCTCATATACATAAACATTTATATATATTTAGTAAATATTCCTCATGCACTGAATGGTCCTCTCATAAAAGATAGGTGGTCATCATAAAATAAATACAGTGCTTTATGTTGGGGTTTTGACTTATACATATGTTTTGTGTTGCATTTTGGGGACTTAACATATTTCAGATAAAGAGAACCATCAGTGTTTTATAATTACCATTTCATGGGCCAGTTCACATTCCATTGAGTATGTAGGATAAGCCTATAGAATATGTTAAATATGCATGTATATAATTAATTATTGTTGGTTACTGAAAATATCTTAGATTATGTAAAATATTTGATTATTATTAATGAAACACCATTGTGCACAAGTCTGTTACAATCTCTAGTTTTACTGTGGTTTTAATCATCTGGTGGGTTCTGGGCTAACTGGTAGACCTGCAGACAACTCTTGTGGAGTTACAGGGCTTCCACATGTTTCTGTATAGAGCTCTATCTACCAGGGTCCCTCTCTTAGAGTGTTTTGAATAGCTCTTGAATTTTTGTTTAACTTTTCATAAGGCATTCTCTGCCTGGCATCAAGTGTCCCCACCTATGTCTGCCTCAGATTGTCCTTCTACTGAAAATTGTTTCTCATCAGAAACCCCCAGAACTGCTACAGGAACTGGAGGCAAAAGCAGAGTGTTCAGGGGACAGTGATAGCAAAGAAGAAACACCCACTTGGAAAACATGTCGAGAGGGTCATAAGTATCAGACGAAGTCATCGCCTGAAAACATGTTACACAATGACCTTCACTTTTTAAAATAGACATTTTGTTTTTCTTATCTTCCCTTCTTGACAGTTGCTTTGGTTTTCCTACACGCTGAGTGCTTCTCTGATAACAAAAGAAGAAGGAAAAACAAAATTTTATCCATTGACTCAATTTCGCAAGAGTGGTAAATGGTCTGGGGTTGGGGGAGGGGATCTCCCCAGGCTCTCTCTGGTCCGCCAAGCCAGCAGCGTGTGCAGAATTGCAAACAACAGCTCTAAGCCTGGGAGGAGAAGGATGTCCCCTTGGAGAGAGATCTGGACAGTTGTTTTGCCTAAGATGGCCAGAACAATATCATCTTTCAGTTTTGAGCCAAGAAAGCCATAAATGGACACATCTTGTCCAGCCTGGGAAGGGACGCTCCTGAGGGTTTATGGGGTCCCATAGTGTCCCTTGATGACTCTTCCACGTTGATGTTTGTGTTATAAATGTTTTTGAGTGCTTCGAGAGGTGGCGTGAGAAGGAAAGGAGGAGGAAGTGGAGGTGAGAGGTGTGCCTGCCTGGGAGCACTCCTCAGACAAACGTTCAGAGTGTCAGCGCCAATGGAAGGTTTATTTTAGGAGATACCAGGAATGAAATCTTTTATGTTGATATTGTACAGGACTCATCTGTCCCGTTCCACCATGAAGGACAGTAAATGTTCACAATCCTCCTGCATCTTTATAGTTTCTGCTGTGAAAACATCAATGGATAAAAAAGTTGGCTCTTCTTGTTTATAACAGGCGTGCTGGACAGTGAGTCTGGAAACATGGGTTCTGGTTCCACTCTGTAACTATGACTCACCTTTGTTCTCTGTTTCCTCATCTGTAAAATGGGAGCATGTGTGCCAAGCTGTGAATTTGTCCATGTAAATTGTCTTTGCACGGGTGACACTAAAACTCTCCAATTCTATCCTTAATTTTAAATCACTACCCTCCTGGGAAATACTGGAAATATGCTTCCTTCAAAGGCTCATTTACAGTTGCACATACGTAGGTTTGCTGCTGAGCCAGCCCCGAATCATTAGTCATTTTTATTTCATGAGAATTACTCTTATAAATGTGCTTCCTCTTTGGTTTCACAGAGCCATCAAGATTGCACAGCTCGATACATTTCTTCTGCATGTCATAAATTTTTGCTCCTAGAAGCTGGCGACGTTCAAAGCCAGATCCTTGGATCAGTAGCATCTGTATCACCTAGCCATCCCTGTGAGCTTGTTGAACGTGCCAGGTCAGAGGCTCAACCCCAGCCTGCCAAATTGGAATCTTTGGGGATGGGAGACAGGAAACTTGGTTCCAACAAGATCTCCTACTGCATGTGAAGGGAGTTTGAGAAGCACTGCCACAGACAATGGAGCAGACAGACAATGGGGTTTCTCCCTCTGCACGGGAACAGACCTTAAGCATACAGTTTGCGCCTTGAGTGACTGTACTTCTGACAGGTCAAGATAGACCTTTCTTGTTCCTGAAGCTCTGCTGCTCTGTCAAGGGCCTGAGGCTGTTGGGAGGGAAATGCAGACTTCCTTGGGGTGGAAGGGAAGTTGGGCTTCCTTTCCTTATGGGATGGCCTCCTGCCGCCCCAGGGTAACATTTAATTTTCACTAAGATGCCTGTCTTCATCCTCAAATATGAATGTTGCTAAAAATAAAACTCATGGAGTTACCTCCTCCACCAGGATCCCTTCCGGCTTGGGTACCCAAGTGTGATACCTGAGCACCCCAGGCTCCAATGTCTTTACTACACCTTCTGAGCTGGAGTTCTACATCTTCTTCCTTCAGTTCCTCCCTCATCTTTGCTCTCCATCCCCTTTAGGTCCAGGTTCTTGACACCTCGTACTTGCCCTTCTGGCCCCTCGCCTCTCTGGCCCCTTGTCCTCCACCCTCTCTCACCATTGCCCCTTCCAGCACAGGGCACTGAGTCAAGCTTCCTGCAGCCTTGAGGGGCTGGTGACAGATGCATCCCCTGATGAATGTCTGTGTTTCCTGATTCCTCACTCCTTCTGGAGTGGGGGCAGGTCTTAGCTTGGGTTGCTGCAGCACATATGCTTCGGAAAAAGGGGTGGGCATCATTGAAACAGCATTTACTTCTGTGGTTCTGGAGGTGGGGAAGCCCAAGGTCAAGGCAGTGGTGGATTCTGTATATGATGAAGGCCTTCTTCCTGGGACATGGCTGGCCGACTTCTCTCCATGTCTCTGTGTGGTAGAAGGGGTGAGGGAGCTCCATGGGGTCTCTTTTATTCTTTTCTTTACATTTATTTTTAATTGGAAGATAATTGCTTTATAATATTTTGTGGGTTTCTCCATGTATCAACACGAATCAGCTATAGGTATGTGATGTCCCCTCCCTCTTGAGCCTCCCTCCCACCTCCCACCCCATTCCACCCTCTAAGTTGCCATGTAGCACTAGATTTGAGCTCCCTGTGTCATACAGCAAATTTTCACTGGCTATCTAGTTTTACATATAGTTTTGTTGTTGTTTTTCAGTCACTCAGTCATGTCCTGCTCTTTGTGACCCCATGTATTGCAGCATGCCAGGCTTCTTTGCCCTTCACCATCTCCTGGAGTTTGCTCATTCATGTCCATTGAGTTGATGATGCCATCCAACTATCTCATCCTCTGTTGCCCTCTTCTCCTCCTGCTCTCAATCTTTACCAGCATCAGGGTCTTTTCCAATGAGTTGGCTCTTTGTGACAGGTGGTCAAAGCATTGGAGCTTCAGCATCAGTCCTTCTAATGAAGACTCAGGGTTGATTTCCTTTAGGATGGACTGGTTTGATATCCTTGCAGTCTAAGGGACTCAAGAGTCTTCTCCAACACCACAGTTCAAAAGCATCAGTTCTTTGGCGCTCAGCCTTCTTTCTGGTTCAACTGCCACATCCATACTCGACTGCAAGTAAAATCATAGCTTTGACTAGATGGACCTTTGTCAGCAAAGTGATGCCTCTGCTTTTTAATATGCTATATAGGTTTGTCATAGCTTTTCTTTCAAGGAGCAAGCATCTTTTAATTTTGTGCCTGCAGTCAACATCCACAGTGATTTTGGAGCCCAAGAAAATAAAATCTGCCACTGCTTCCACTTCTGTGGGCCATGATGTGGTGAAAAAAGAGGGGCTACAACTTTTTAATATGCTATCTAGTTTTTTCAAAGCTTTCCTTCCAAGGAGCAAGTGTCAGAGCTTAGGAAATGAGGTGTCTGCTGTGATTTGGGAGAATGTTATAACTTTGAAGTGGGGTGTGTGGTGTTGATAGTAGTGATGTGAGTTAAGACCAAGAAAACAACTCGGGGGAAGCAGGCGGCTCCTCGGGGTGTTGGGGGGACTCCACCCATCCCTAGAGAGGCCATAGGCTGGCTTGTATTTCATGGTAAGCTTCTCTCTTCACCCCCACGACATTTTTAGATAAGAAACAAGCTTACAGTGAGCAATTGAAAGGCCAACAAGTGTGAGAGAAGACCCATTGCCAGGGAGGCAGGTGATGAAAGGGAGGGAGGGATGGTTGGCTCTGCAACTTAAGTGTCTGCAGGTTGATCATCCTCAGTACTTAGAGAAGAGTTGAGGCAGTAGAGTTTCATCCTTTCCCCAAGGAATTGCCCAGACACTTCCAAGCTATGCAATTAACTTTAACAAGAAATATTCCTTATATTATGTGGTGCTTGCCCTGAAACGATGAGAATGAGAACTTACAGCAACACAGCTCACAGTGGATGGGTTCAACCCTCACCTACCGCAGCAATCACACTTGGTCCCCTTTGGGGGAACATTCTTTAGATTTTGGGTTTAGAGATCCTACAGGTCTCCAGAGCTACAGGTGTTCATTCCTTTTCCTTATAAAGTGGAGTTCTTTCTGCAGTGGAAGGTGGGGGTGTGTGTGGGAATTGTGGTGTCCACTGTTACTGGCCAGGCAGGGGTGAGTTGGGCTGGGTGGCAGGTGGAGTGTCAGGGTTTGGGTTTGGTCAGCCCATGACACCATCTGCTCATCTCCCAGCTTGGCCGCCTGCCTTCACCTGCTCAGCCATCTGTAAGTCTTCCTGCAAAGGGATTCTGTGAGAATTACCTTAGGAGGAGGTCTGCCGTGGGGTCCCTTTAAAGACATGGAAACTCTGCTCAGTGCTCTGTGGTGACCTAAATGGGAAGGAAATCCAAGAAGGAGGGAATATATGTATATGTATGGCTGATTCACTTTGCTGTACAGCATAAACTAACACCACATTGTAAAGCAAGTATATACCAATAAATACTAATTTTAAAGCACTTGTCATCTTACAGAAATATAATAAAACCATAGGAATCTGTGCTCTTGGGGTCAGCATCTGCTCAAGTCCTATGTGAGCTCAGCTTCTCAGTGTCTTTGAGGCATCTGAAAACTGGCAGGGCCAGGATGGAATTTGGGGTGCATGTTTGGCCCCCACACATCCTCCTCATGTGGTACCCTTCCTTTGGTCCTGCGTCATCTCAGTACACATGCAGGGTCCTTTGCATGAGAAGCTGATGGTGAGAGTGTCCATGTGTGGCTGAAATTGGCTGGACCAAGATCTGCCTCCATGAGAGACTCCGGGCAGAGCGGAGAGATGTGAATCCCCCAGCTCTCATGTGCGGCTCTGATCCTGTCTCCTTTTCACTAGTTTCCCTGCCCCACCTGCTTTCCCTCCCAGCCTCACCTCTTCTGAGTCTCTAGCTGAAGCCTGGATGAAGCCTTGCTTACTTTGACTTCACTTCCAGAGTCTAAGGCCCTCTCAGATTTTTTTTTTGCCACCTTCCATGTTCAACCAAAGTTGGAAATGACAAGAATGGTTTCCGTACAGAGAGAATGTGATTCATTCTGTTACTTTAAAACCTTTTAAAAAAGTATATATATATATACACACACATACACACACACACATATATGTATATGTGCACATATATATACATACATATATTAAACTTTCAAAATATAGATACACAGAAAAGTATATTTACCATAAGCGTAGAGCTTGATGAATTTTCAGAAAGGAAACAGCACCTACACTCCCCAAACCCCCTTGTGGATCCATCCGGTCACCCCAGGAGTCACCACTGAGCCAACTTCTAACAGCACAGTTTTGCCTGTTTCTATGTTATTTCACTGTAGCCTGTGTGTATATTCTTCAACTGAATATTATTCTTGGGAGATCCAGCTACGCTGTTCCGATGGGTTGGAGGGGATCCACTATCAAGGCCACTTAATGTTGGTACAAACTGATGGGCATTTGAGTCGTTTCCAGTGTTGGTTGTGAGTCGTATGTCTTGCTGTGGTCACCAAGTGTGTGTTGACGAGTCTGAGCCCCCCGTTGTGGAATCATGGGGTCTCGGGGGGACGTGCCTGTATTTGGATTTTGTAGATCCTCACAAGTAGTTTTCTACCATGAATGTGCCTTTGTAAAGTGTACCCTGGATTTTAAAGCAAAGTGAACGATTGAGTTTGAACTCTGTGATCCCATCTGTTGGACTGAAAGCTTCATGGGCAAAGCAGAGCCAAGAGGGGGTGGAACTGAGGGATGGAGGAGTCTCCGGTGCCGTGGCATCCTCACGCTTGTTGGGTGTGGAGGCAGGTGACTGGCCAGGTGAGAGACACACCGAGGCACACGCCTGGCCTTCTCTAGATGGAAGAGACTACAACAGACGCTACTGTTGTCGTGGATTCTCCCTACTCCTCCCTCCCTCCTCTTCCACCACCCTTCCTTCCTCCTCCTCCTTTTCTCTGTGGACTTTGCTTTCGCTCATTTCATAGCATCTCCAGAAAGGAGTTGTCTTCCCGGCCCCATCCGTGTGTGAGGACAGCTCCCAAGGCCAGCGTGCAACCTCACAGCATGGAGCAGAGTGTTATTTACACGGGAGCCATTGTAACCGTCGTCACTGGAGCTCTTCAGAGAAAAGCCTTATTTAAGAAGAGGAACAGAGAGAACAGTCTTCCCAGAACCATGGCATCTGACAGGAAATGTCTGGGGACCCTCGGGAGGGGACGGAGACACCTCCTCCCCTGTGGGCGCTGACCCCCATGTCCCTGCCCACGGTCCCTGAGTCCCAGGGTGGGGAGGAGGCCCAGCAATTAGGACACGCTGACTGCATCTCCAGCCCCGATGACACCTGTTTGGGGCATTTCTCTGGGAGTGGAGGCGGTGCCTCTGGCAGGTGACTGTCCCATGTGTGGGCTGCTGCCCGGGGACTTCTGCAGAGGCCAGCTCGATCTCTGGGGCTGGGTCATAGTGCTGTGCATCCGAGTGGCACTGGCCCAGGACTGGATACGGGCTGTCCTGGAGGGCAGTCCGGCTGGGGTGAGCAGCCTCCAGTTCTCTGTCCTTGACCACAGCAGAGCATGGGACTGGAAGCCATCCCTTGGATGCCAGGAAGGATCTTGGTCCCCAGGGTGGGGCCCTCATCCATGCACCTCCTCCATCTCCTATCTGCACCTGAGAGAGGCAGTTTAATGCGCCCTGTTTTATGTTTTTCCACTGTCTGATGTCTTAGAAGATTCTGTTGACCCCTGAATGTGTGTTAATAAAGCATGAATCTGTTCATTTCCCCCCACTGAAAATCGTCAAAGGCGCTTCGATGCCTTTTGGTGCTTTGGGTCACTGTGTGATAATTGGTGCTGCCCCTTGAGTTTATGTAATTGCCACTGAACGCAGGGGCTGGTGGCATTTCCACCAGCCATCACGGCCCTAATTGGAGCGGATCTGCAGCTTCTGAAATTCTGAAATAGCATTGTCCTGCTGCTTGGCAAGGGCTGGCTCTGAAATGTGTACACGCAGAGCTTTCCAGCGGAGAAGGCAATGACACCCCACTCCAGTACTCTCGCCTGGAGAATACCATGGATGGAGGAGCCTGGAAGGCTTCAGTCCATGGGGTCGCTGAGGGTCAGACATGACTGAGCGACTTCACTTTCAGTTTTTACTTTCATGCATTGGAGAAGGAAATGGCACCCCACTCCAGTGTTCTTGCCTGGAGAATCCCAGGGATGGGGGAGCCTGGTGGGCTGCCATCTATGGAGTCACACAGAGTCGGACACAACTGAAGCGACTTAGCAGCAGCAGCAGAGCTTTCCAGGGCCCTTCTGCTTCTCGGGAGCCAGGAGCTCCAGGGATGCTGGTGGTCTGAGCTGCGTGTGTGCAGCCGTGCACTCAGGCTCCTGGTGACCAGGGAAGCCCATCTGGATGCTGCCCACAGCAACTCATCCTCCTCGAGGATGTCCAGGGTGTCCAGCCTCCCTGGTTGGCAGAGCTTTCCCAGGGTGGGTGAGTGTTATGGGGGGCGTAAGCAGGTGAGGCAGGGTGGGTGGAGGATACAGCCTGAGCTGGGGGCAGGGCATCCCTCAGGGAGGTCCTGAACAAGATGTATCCCAGAGTCCATCCTGTCTGGGGCGAGCAGAGGGGCTGTCTTTACACTTAGCCAGCCACTCACTGGCCACTGGCTAGGGGGCAGGGTTACCTGCCAGGTGAGGCGGCTGCTCTGGGGAAGGGGGCAGGTGGGAGCCATGCACAGGCAAGGCTCACGGCAGCAGGGTGGTGTCTGCGAGATGCAGCAGGTCTGGGCAGGTACCAGAAGTGAGACAGCACCACCTGTGGACCTGACCAGTGATGGCCACCACCTCTCCCTGCTCTGTGCCTATAAACAGGACCCCTCTGGACCTGCCAGTGTGGATCATGCCACATGGATAGGACAGGTCTCCATGAGCCTGAGAGGCTTTGAGAAAGCAAGAGGCTTTGAGAAAGCAAACCACCTGGATCTGGAAGCCCATACACAAGGGCCAAGCCAGGCTTCAGCCGTGTGGCTGTGAGGAGCGATACGGTGTGGGGCCTGTCAAAGCTGACAGCTGTGTGTTCTCACCTAGTCCGGGCTCTGAGTCACCAGGGTCTGTGCAGACCCCTCAGGTATCACCGGGAAACAGTTCTGTTCTGCCCCCGCTCCCCCCTCCCCCCGCCCCTCCGTGCCATCCTCGCTCAGGCTGGGGACCCTCTGTTAGGACAGCCTGGCTCCCCTTCATGTCATTTGTTCTTCTTGGCTTAAGGTGGGACTGGTGGTCAGGAAAATCCCTCCTTGTCTCACTCAGGTTGGGGCAGGCAAGGCAGGTCTGAATCCAAAGCCTGGAAAAGTGCTGGCTGGTGGGTTTGCCCCAGGGCAGCCCCGATGAGCGACTAACAGTTCCATCCCTTATGGCTAAGATGCTCCTTCCAGACTCACCTGGCGGCCCTGAATTCAGGGCACATTTAGCTCTTATTGAAGGCAATCATGATGAGCAGTGAATCAGCCACCCCGACTACAGGGCTCATCTTACTGCAGAATGGCTGCCCTTTGTCTCGCTGGCAAAACCGTGCCGAGAAATGAATGTTACAGGCTGTAGAAATGCTGAATAATAAGTGAACTTGATCCCACCAGGCAGCGAGGTCTGAAAGCCTGCCTTTGACTGACCCAGTTATACTGTCAAGTTCCCGTGACCAGTGCTTTGGAAAAAGTGTTTGGCCCCAGCATCTCCCTGCGGGTCATGATGCTCTCGGATCTCCACCGCAGACTTTCATCTCAACTGGGAGTTCTAATTTGAGAATTAAAACTCAAAGGATTTCCTGGAAAAGGTGGAGGGAAGGAGGTGAGGCGTGGGATTGGGAATGGGTGTCCTGGCGTCTCAGATCCGAGAGGAAGATTAGTTTACAACCCAGAGATGGTGGGGACGGCTTAGTCTGGAGCAAATGCACGTGGGCCCTGATGGAGTAAATAAAAACCCTGGTTTTTGTAGGTGTTCCACTTCTTTCATCCTATATTCATCCATTGGGTCAACAGACAGGTGTGGGATGAGGTCAGTTTTGCTGGTGTTGGGTTTGAGATGCCCCAATGGATTGGGGTCGGCCAACAGAGGCCTGAGCTGTAGGGAGGACCCAGTCTTTCCTAGGACTCTGATGCCAGCAGTTGGGTTTGCAGCTGATGTTTTCGACACAGTCCGGTGTTCAGGAAGGATAGGTTGGCTTTTAACCCATCCTTATAATAATTTTTCAGAGATGGTAAATCTTAGCTGTCATACAGATTTAAAGTAACCATCTGTTAGAGATTTTATTGAACTCATCATTATGGATGAGGACTCCGATAAGATGTTATAGGTGTTTCAGAGGAGAATCCACAGAGCAGACAGACGGATGGATCCCGAACACTGGAATGAATGTGCAAAGTTGGATTCTTCCTCAGCTGTGGGGAGAAGTCAGTTGAATCCACTGAACACATTCATATTTGTAGACAGTACTTATTTTGCATTACTATCATTTACAGAATTGAATTAATTAATAGCTCAAGGGCAAAGAAAGAGTAGGATCAGACAGCCTGGAAAGATGTGTTCTAGACAATGCTTAGTTTTCTCTTGAAGTTCAAATTTTTCCGTATATCCTTCTTAGTAAAGTCCAGTATTTTAAGCATTAAACTTGTTCAAAGAGTGCCTTTCTTTTTCCTTTTTAATGCATAAGTAGCAGTAATAATTTTTTTTTCATTTGGGAATGCTCAATGTCTTGTTTTTATGACACTAAAGCAAGGTTTTTACTCTCCAAATAACTTGAAGTGTTATTTTGGAAGAGAATTACTAAACTTACCCTGTGTAGTTTCTTAGGACCTGTGTTAATGAGTAGGAAGTATGATTTATAAGTTTACATATATGATGTATGAGATATTGAATATATAAATAACACTGGAATGTCATTTCCGTGAACCAGAAATAAATTGGCTCAAATAACATAGAAGATTCTGAATCATAGCTCTTGTGGGGTGGGGGAATGGGAAGTGGGAAGCAATCTATGAATTGCAGAACACAGTTCACCCTTGCAAAGAGTTGGGAATTTCTTCATGCTTTTATTTCTAGTCTCTGAAAGCTTTAAACATAATCCAATCGAAGCTAACACTTTTCACAGTTCAGAAGGACCTGGAATCCTAGATGCTTCTGATTTGTCTGCCTTCCTGAAGTTTATCCTGTAAAGATGTGTAATGTTATGAAAAATGAGAGGCCCTGGGCATTCATAGCAGGATTTAACTTGCAGAGCCTCTTCAGACTTACTGTGAAAGTGTTTCTTCCTGATCCTCCACTGCAGCCCTTGACATCTCCTGCTGGAAACCCAGACCTTCTTTTCTTGGCCCTCCCTGGTTCCTGTTTTTCCTCTCAGGACTCTTCTCTGCATCTTTCACTGGCTGCCCTTCTTCCCACTTTCCGTGGGCCCCCAGGGTGCTGCCTGAGGGGCTGCCCTCCACTCTCCCAAGCCCCTCCCGGACGCTACACCTTCTTCCAGTGAGCCACCTCCCACCCATTTCACATGGTCACAATCTTCATTCCTCCTCTGGGACCCCACACCAACATTTCCAGCTGCCACTGAACATCTGCACCTGAATATTCCTATATCTCATACTCCTGACATCTAAAATACAGATAATCCAGTTTCTTCTAAGAATATATGTATCTTTTTGAAAATATCCTTCCACTCACTCACCAAACACCGTCAATTCTGTCTTCCCAGTGCCTCTCCCATTTGACTCTTCCTTTCATTCCATTGTTGAGCCATCATCCAGGCCTTCCTCTCTTCCACAATGAGATGCTGACTTCTGCACGGATCATCAGTCAGTCCTTCTTTAGTGTCCAGGGAGAGGACACCCTGAGTCAGGCCCTGACACAGCTGTGAGGGTCCCAGTGCTGGGGTCCATTGAGAAGACAGACACCAGAGGGACACAACTGAGTGTGTCATCAGGAGCTTGGATAAGATCTAGAAGGTGCTGACAAAAGATTAGTCAGTCAATCTAAGAAAGAAATGGAAAATTTTATTTGAGCCAAATTGAGGATTTTAACCCAGGAACCCAGCATCTCAGAAAGCTGAGAACTGTTGTGCCTGTTAGAAATCAAGACACAGTTATGTAAGTTTTTTAAGACAGAGGGCTGTACATCAGAAAACATATTATTGGCCATTTACATAACCCAGACCTAAGCATCATTGTAATGGGTCATGGGAGCCCGTACAAGATCGAGAAGGAATGTTATCTTTGAAGGAGGGAGTCGTCTTGTGGGTGCTGGGAGAATGTTGCTCTTTATGGTTGAGCAGGTCTTCCTGCTGATGGGGAGGTCTGGTCCATGGATAACTCAAATGCACAGTGCACAGTGCAGAGAAGGGGAAGGCAAAGGACAGAGTTTTTTATGTTTAGATTTTTCTTGTCTTGCCATAAGACATGAATTTTATTTTACAAAGGAAAGTGCTACAGGAACATGTGGGAAAGCCTAAATTGGCTTGGAGGTCAGACAAAACTTCTCTGAGGATGTGAGCACCTAGGGAACATCTGAGAAACAAGTTGGCACTGAGTTCCTGAAGGCGGGGAGCCCAGTGTCTCCCGTGTCCTGGAGGTGGATGGAGATTGAGTGTGAAAAACCCCTGTGCTGCAGTGGAGGGAGTCAGGGCAGAGGAGTGTGAGAGAAGGTGGGCAGGCTGGTGCTACGTTGCGGTAAGAATTCGGAAGTCTACACAGATGGACCTTGAAGGCAGTATACTGAGTGAAACGAGACAGAGAGAGATGCAGGCTATGTGATCACGTGTATGTGGAATCTAAAAAATCCAGGACTTCCCTGGTGGTCAAGCAGTTAAGATCCTATTGCTTCTGATGCAGAGGGCATGGGTTCCATCCCAGGCTGGGGAACTAAGATGCCACATGCCACAAAAAATAGCAATAAAATGAAAGTGAAAGTGTTAGTCACTGAGTTGTGTTCGACTCTCTGACTCTATGGACTGTAGCCCACCAGGCTCCTCTATATTAAGGTGCTGACAAAAGATTAGTCAGTCAATCTAAGAAAGAAATGGAAAATTTTATTTGAGCCAAATTTGAGGATTTTAACCCAGGAACCCAGCATCTCAGAAAGCTGAGAACTGTTGTGCCTGTTAGAAATCAAGACACAGTTATGTAAGTTTTTTAAGACAGAGGGCTGTACATCAGAAAACATATTATTGGCCATTTACATAACCCAGACCTAAGCATCATTGTAATGGGTCATGGGAGCCCGTACAAGATCGAGAAGGAATGTTATCTTTGAAGGAGGGAGTCGTCTTGTGGGTGCTGGGAGAATGTTGCTCTTTATGGTTGAGCAGGTCTTCCTGCTGATGGGGAGGTCTGGTCCATGGATAACTCAAATGCACAGTGCACAGTGCAGAGAAGGGGAAGGCAAAGGACAGAGTTTTTTATGTTTAGATTTTTCTTGTCTTGCCATAAGACATGAATTTTATTTTACAAAGGAAAGTGCTACAGGAACATGTGGGAAAGCCTAAATTGGCTTGGAGGTCAGACAAAACTTCTCTGAGGATGTGAGCACCTAGGGAACATCTGAGAAACAAGTTGGCACTGAGTTCCTGAAGGCGGGGAGCCCAGTGTCTCCCGTGTCCTGGAGGTGGATGGAGATTGAGTGTGAAAAACCCCTGTGCTGCAGTGGAGGGAGTCAGGGCAGAGGAGTGTGAGAGAAGGTGGGCAGGCTGGTGCTACGTTGCGGTAAGAATTCGGAAGTCTACACAGATGGACCTTGAAGGCAGTATACTGAGTGAAACGAGACAGAGAGAGATGCAGGCTATGTGATCACGTGTATGTGGAATCTAAAAAATCCAGGACTTCCCTGGTGGTCAAGCAGTTAAGATCCTATTGCTTCTGATGCAGAGGGCATGGGTTCCATCCCAGGCTGGGGAACTAAGATGCCACATGCCACAAAAAATAGCAATAAAATGAAAGTGAAAGTGTTAGTCACTGAGTTGTGTTCGACTCTCTGACTCTATGGACTGTAGCCCACCAGGCTCCTCTATATATGAAATTCTCCAGGCAAGAATACTGGAGTGGGTTGCCATTTCCTTCTCCAGGGGAATCTTCCCCACCTGGGAATCAAACCCAGGTCTCCTGCATTGCAGGTAGATTCTTTACTGCCTGAGCTACCAGGGAAGGTAATAATAAAATAAATAAAAATGAAAAAGCTGAATTCAAAGAAATAGAGAATGTAATGGTGTTTGCCAAGGGTAGGAGGAACCTCGAGGGAACGAGAAGATGCTGATCAGAGGATACAGACTTCTAGTTGTAAGATGAAAACATTTCGGGGATCTAATGCCTAGCATGGTATTTTAATTAATGATATCATATTACATGCTTGAAAGTTGCTAAGAGAATTCTCTCACTGCACACACACACATCTATGTGAGGTGATGGAGGTGTTAACCAGCCTGATTGTGACAGTCATTTCACAGCATGTATGTGTATCCAGCCATCCTGTTGTGCCCCTTAAATGTATACAGTGTTACATGTCCATTATATCCCAATAAAGGGGGGGGGGAAGAATTCAGGTGTCTGTCCTCAGAGCAAAGGTGAGTTTTTCTTTTTTTTTTTTGTTACAGCTTAGAATTTTATTTGGCAAACAAAGGACAGTACACCCTCGCAGCATGAGGGCGGGCTGACCCCAAAGGAGAGGCCTCAGTCCGTCTTGGCTCTCTCTTTTTATAAGCTTTGTCTCCTCTCTCCTGAGTTTCAGTTCAGTCGCTCAGTAGGGTCCAACTGTTTGTGACCCCATGGACTGCAGCACGCCAGGCCTCCCTGTCCATCACTAACTCCCAGAGCTTGCTCAAACTCATGTCCGTCGAGTCGATGATGCCATCCAACCATCTCATCCTTTGTCATCTCCTTCTCCTCCTGCCTTCAATCTTTCCCAGCATCAGGGTCTTTTCTAAGGAGTCAGTTCTTCGCATCTGGTGCCCGAAGTATTGGAGTTTCAGCTTCAGCATCAATCCTTCCAATGAATATTCAGGACTGATTTCCTTTAGGATTGACTGATTGGATTTCCTTGTAGTCCAAGGGACTCTCAAGAGTATTCTCCAACACCACAGTTCAAAAGCATAAATTCTTCCGTGCTCAGCTTTCTTTATAGTCCAACTCTTACATCCATACATGACTATTGGAAAAACCATAGCTTTGACTGGATGGACCTTTGTGGGCAAAGTAATGTCTCTGCTTTTTAGTATGCTGTCTAGGTTGGTCATAGCCTTTCTTCCAAAGAGCAAGCATCTTTTAATTTCATGGCTGCAATCACCATCTTTTGTGATTTTGGAGCCCCCCAAAATAAAATCTGTCACTGTTTCCCTATTTATTTGCCATGAAGTGATAGGACCAATGCCATGATCTTAGTTTTCTGAATGTTGAGTTTTAAGCCAACTTTTTCGCTTTCATCAAGAGGCTCTTTATTTCTTTTTCACTTTCTGCCATAAAGGTGGTTACATCTGTGTATTGAGGTTATTGATATTTCTCCTGGCAATCTTGATCACAGCTTATGCTTCATCCAGCCCAACATTTCTCATGATATACTCTGCATATAAATTAAATAAGCAGGGTGACAATATACAGCCTTGACTTACTCCCTTCCCTGTTGGATCCAGTCTGTTATTCCATGTCCAGTTCTAACTGTTGCCTCTTGACCTGCATACAGATTTCTCAGGAGACAGGTAAAGTGGTCTGGTATTCCCATCTGTTGAAGAATTTTCCACAGTTTGTTGTGATCCACATAGTCAAAGGCTTTGGCATAGTCAATAAAGCAGAAGTAGATGTTTTTCTGGAACTCTCTTGCTTTTTTGATGATCTGACAGATGTTGGCAATTTAACCTCTGGTTCTTCTGCCTTTACTAAAGCCAGCTTGAACATCTGGAAGTCACAGTTCATGTGCTGTTGAAACCTGGCTTAAGGAGTTTTGAGCATTACTTTGCTAGTGTGTGAGATGAATGCAGTTGTGCGATAGTTTGAACATTCTTTGGCATAGCCTTTCTTTGAGATTGGAATGAAAACTGACTTTTTCCAGTCCTGTGGCCACTGCTGAGTTTTCCAAGTTTGCTGGTATATTGAGTGCAGCACTTTAACAGCATCATCTTTTAGGATTTGGATAGCCCTGAGCCTGCCCTATGCAAATTATGACTAGCTGGGAAGGGGATGTGTTTGTTTCACCTGAGGTTCTCACCCTGGTCCATGGATTTTCTTTTGTTCTGTTTTTGTGGGCTTTTATCTTTCTTTGTCTTTTGGCCACCACCATTTTGGACTCCTTTTCTCTATTCTAACTGCCTAACATTCCCCCCTCAAGAGATGAGAGGCCCAGCAAGGGGGAATCTTTGAAGGATTTAAAGCAGAAAGGAGGTGACATACACAGATGAGCCCTTTCAGAAGGTCACTGTGACTGTTGTGTTATATGCAGAAGACAAGATCACCTGATAATCCTCCTGGTCCAAAACAGTGGGAAGAACTGGATTATATCATAACCCAGCTGAACTTATTGGAAGTAAGAGATGTCCACAGAAAGACTGATGAATAGCCAGGGAGCGTGTTGTCCCTGACAGCTTCATCTTTTCTGCTGGCGTTGGCCCATCCCAGTAAGCAAGGGAGAAGGCAAGGCTGGGAGTGAAGGTGGATTGGGGAAGTTTTCTGAGACTCTGACATGAAAGAGAAATCCTATGATCAGTACAAAGGGGACTGTATGTTAAACCTCCCCACCAAAGAAAATGCTCGGAAGCTTGATTCTTTTGACCTGGGCCTTGGATGGGCTGGAACACATCTTCTCTAAGAACGTCTGGCCATGGAAATACCCCAGGGTGATTTGGGAACCCTTCTTTACATGACCTGGAATCCCATCACAAGAGATGATCAAAATAGTCTGTCTCACACTGGTGATCACCCTGGGATTCCTAGGAGAAGCGTCACAGTTTTCTCTGAAATTCTAGGTGGAGTTAAACCCTGAAGAATGTCAAGATAGTATATATATGTGTATGTGTATACATATATATAAAGAATTTGGAAATATTTTAGATTGTATATAGCAATCCTGTAAGATGATCAATATGAGCCAGTAATCAGAAAAACATTTTAAATCTCTGTATTTTTGCCAAGAATAGTGGCTATATTGATTGAGTACAGTGTTATTAGTTTATTAAGTTTATTAAGTTAAATGTGCATGTTAAAATGGGGATTACTAAAATTCTAAGAGGAGGAAATAGGATTTCCAAACCAATAGATGTAGGTACACACTACCCAAAGGCACTATTGGATTGGATAAGATTGGATATTATTATTCATTAAAGTAGATTTTAAGGCAAAGATTATTCTTTGGGATAAAGGGTCAATGTTTAATGGTAAGTGATGCAATTAACTGGGAAAATGTAATAATTCTAAATTTCTAACTTCTTAATGGAGCTTCCCAGGTGGCGCTAGTAGTAAAGAACCTGTCTGCCATTGTAGGTAGACGTAAGAGACATAAGTTCTAGCCCTGGGTCAGGAAGATTCCCTAGAGGAAGGCATGGCAACCCACTCCAGTATTCTCCCCTGGAGAATCTCATGGACAGAGGAGCCTGATGGGCTATGGTTCATAGGGTTGCAAAGAGTCGGACATGACTGAAGCAACTTTGCACACAAGCACTTAATAACATCGTCTCATAATAACAAAGCAAAAACTGATAGTTTTCAAGAAGAGACTGAAGACTCTAATGAATTTATAATCATATTGAGAGATATTAATATATTTTTTAAAGTAACTCATTTATCAGATTATCAAAAAATAATTAAAGAGAGGGAGGATTTGAACAAAGATTTGATCTGATGGACATATATAGGGCACTATTCTCAATAACACATTATTTTCAACATATATAAAAAAGAACATACATAAAAATTTACCTTGTACCAGGCCATAATAAAGGTCAGAGTTGGCATCATGTAGATTAAATTCTTTGATCACAGACACTTGTATAACCTTGTTATATACAGCTTGTTACATTATATAATAAGAGGGCATATTTTGAGGAAACCAGAATTAAAAGAGACACATGTACCCCAGTGTTCATTGCAGCACTGTTTATAATAGCCAGGACATGGACACAACCTAGATGTCCATCAGCCAATGAATGAATAAGAAAGCTGTGGTGCATATACACAATGGAGTATTACTCAGCCATTAAAAAGAATGCATTTGAATCAGTTCTAATGAGGTGGATGAAACTGGAGCCTGTTCTACAGAGTGAAGCAAATCAGAAAGAAAAATACCAATACAGTATACTAACACATATATATGGAATTTAGAAAGATGGTAACAATGATCCTATATGCAAGACAGCAAAAGAGACACAGTTATAAAGAACAGGCTTTTGGACTCTGTGGGAGAAGGTGAGGGTGAAATTATTTGAGAGAATAGCATTGAAACATGTATATTACCATATGTGAAAGAGATCACCAGTCCAAGTTCAATGCATGAAAGAAGGCACTCAAAGCCAGAGCACTGGGACAACCCTGAGGGATGGGATGGGATGGGAAGGGAGGTAGGAGGGGGGTTCAGGATTGGGGATACATGTACACCCATGGCTGATTCATATCAATGTATATGTATGGCAAAAACCACTACAATATTGTAAAGCAAGAGTTGTACTGTGAAGAAAGCTGAGTGCCGAAGAATTGATGCATTTGAACTGTGGTGTTGGAGAAGACTCTTGAGAGTCCCTTGGACTGCAAGGACATCCAGCCAGTCCATTCTAAAGGAGATCAGCCCTGGGTGTTCTTTGTAAGGAATGATGCTAAAGCTGAAACTCCAATACTTGAGTGCCGAAGAATTGATGCATTTGAACTGTGGTGTTGGAGAAGACTCTTGAGAGTCCCTTGGACTGCAAGGACATCCAGCCAGTCCATTCTAAAGGAGATCAGCCCTGGGTGTTCTTTGTAAGGAATGATGCTAAAGCTGAAACTCCAATACTTTGGCCACCTCATGCGAAGAGTTGACTCATTGGAAAAGACTCTGATGCTGGGAGGGACTGGGGGGGTAGCAGGAGGGAAAGGGGATGACAGAGGATGAGATAACTGGATGGTATCACCTACTCGATGGATGTGAGTCTGAGTGAACTCCGGCAGTTGGTACAGGGAGGCCTGGCGTGCTGTGATTCATGGGGTCTCAAAGAGTCGGACACAGCTGAGAGACTGAACTGAACTGAAAAATAAATTAATTAATTAAAAAAATAGGATGTATTTTGTTATATCTGAATAAAGGAAGATTAACAATAAATGAGTTAATTTTCAGTTTAGGAAGTTAGGGGAAAGAAAAATAAATAAACCCCCAGAAATTAGAAGGAAAGAAATAATAAAAAAAATAAGAATAGAATCAATGAAATAGTAGACCAAGTTATAATCAGTAGAATTACCAAAACCAAAGTTTGGTTCTTCGTAAAGAACAGTACTTTTGCCTGGAAAATCCCATGGACAGAGGAGCCTGGTAGGCTGCAGTCCATGGGGTTGCTGAGGATCGGACATGACTGAATGACTTCACTTTCACTTTTCACTTTCATGCATTGGAGAAGGCAATGGCAACCCACTCCAGCACTCTTGCCTGGAGAATCCCATGGACAGAGAAGCCTAGTAGGTTACAGTCCACGGGGCCGCAAAGAGTTGGACACAACTGAGCGACTTCACCTTCACCTTCACCTTCCTTCAGGGATAATGTATAAGAGAAAAGAATCTAAGACAGTGTATGTGGTGTATGTGTGTATATATACATATATATGTGTGTTTATATGTATGTATGTATGTATGTTGACTTCCAGGTGACTCAGTGGTAAAGGATTTGCTTGTCAATGCAGGAGATGCAGGTTCAGTCCCTGAGTGGGGAAGATCCCTGGAGAAGGAAATGGCAACCCATTCCAATATTCTTGCCTGGGAAATCCCATGGACAGAGGAGCCTGGCAGGCTACAGTCTCTGGGGTTGCAAAAGAGTTGGACTCAATTTAGTGACTGAAACAACAACAAAGCAAATATATCTATGTATGTGTAACTGAATCAGTTTGCTGTACACTTGAAACATTGTAAGTCAACTCTGTGCTGTGTTTGCTTAGTTGAGACTCAGTCATGTCTGACTCTTTGCAACCACATGGACTGGTAGCCCACCAGGCTCCTCTGTCCATGGGGATTTTCCAGGCAAGAACGCTGGGATGGGTTGCCATGCCCTCCTCCAGGGGAGCTTCCCAACACAAGGATCCAACCAGGTGACCCTCGTTGGAGGCAGATTCTTTACCATCTGACCACCAGTGAAGCCCACAAATATTGGAGTGGGTATCCTGTCCCTTCTCCAGGAGAACTTCCTGACCCAGGAATTGAACTGGGGTCTGCATTGCAGGCAGATTCTTTACCAGCCTAGCTACCAAGGAAACCCCAACTCTACTTCAATTAAAAAAAAGTATTAAATGAGGTCAACTTGCAGATCACTTAAAAAAGAAATAAACTGAGTTATAAACATTGTGATTTTCTAATTAAAAAATTATTAGAATTAATGAGAAAGTTCTTCTGGATTGCTGGATAGAAGATCGGAATACAAAAGCCAATTTCCTATTTATTTATCAGCCACATGTTAATATAAATAGAACAATATATATCACTTAGAAAGCAGAGTCAGTGACCCCATTGGGGTACTGGCTCTCTCTGTGGGGCCTTCTGTGATGAGGCATCTTCCTGCCTAGGTGCAGTAATTGATCCTTGTACATCTTGATGTCCATCCTCACCAGAGTCCCTTTCTTAGTCACCTGGCTTCATAGTTTTCTGACTAAATGAAAATTAAAAAGAAAAAATTTGAATCCAATTTCTGCAATGTCTTCAGCTCTTTCTAGAGATCTGTGACTTAGCCAGTACACTCTTGAGGAGGCAAGACTATCAGAGCCAAGGCAGAATTTTGTGGATGAAAATATGAAGCCCGTAGCCACAGAAATGTTCATTCCTGGAGACCAGACAATTCCCAGTCCTGTCCAGCACGGTAGCCAAGGGCCACAGGCAACCAGTCAAGCCCTTGCGTGTGGACTGAGGTGCCCATCAATAGAAAATGGCCACCAGATTTTAAAGACTTTATTCAAAGGAGTGAGAATATCTCCTTAATAACTTTGCATTGACTAATGTGTTGTAATGGTAATACTTCTGATATACTGGGTTAGTTAAATCGAGTTCCTAAGGTTAGTTTCCCTTTTCTTTTTTCCTTAATGTGGATTCTAGAAAATTTGCTGCATGTGTGGCTCGCATTCGTTTTTTCCTGTTGGTTTGGTCAGCACTGTTCTAGGTTTCTGAGTCTTCCTGCTTGTGTGGTTTAGGAGTAGTGCTTTCTTGTCTCTCAGGCTTTTTTTTTTTTTTTTTAATCTCTTTTTAAAACAAAGGTGATGAGTGTCTCCTGTACCTTAGACAGCTGAGAACATTCAGTGGGGGAAACCCATTTTCCAAATGAGTACTAGATAAATGGTAAAGGTTTATCCTTGCACCAAATGGTTTTGTTTCTTGTTTTTTTGGTCTGGAGCATAGCATAGACCGAGAATGAAGGGGAGAAAAAGAAGTACTGGAGAAAACTGACCACATAGCTGGCATCTTGCCTGTTTATCAGAGGCAGGGATCAGGACCAGTCTCTTGGCCAAGTTTCCCTATTTCTCTTCTTTACGAGCTACTTTTAGAGAGAATTCTGTGTGCCTGGCACTTTTTAACCCACCAGGGTTGTACAAACCCTGTTGGTAAAAATGACTACACAAGCTGGAACCATGCCAAGCAATGTTTATACTCAGTGAGAAAAATGATGGTGGATTTTTAATCTTTGAAGTTTTTTGTCACATCATGAAAATCTACCTTACTCTTGGTTTTAAGTGGATAGTGAAATGAATGGTAAAACTAATATTTATTTACTGTACCTAACTAAAAATATTAGAAATACCAGGAGTTAAAGGGTTTCTTTGTACTTTACAAAGAAACTTACGGGGACTAGTTGAAATAGTGTTTACTGTGTGGGCTGAGCATCTTCTACATGTCTTGGTGAGCTGTCCCACCACTTTCTAAGTCTGGTTGGCCCTTAACATTTTATCTTCTGTGTGTTCAGTGTCTCAAGGCATCGCCAGGAGTCCCTTTCATGTAAAGCTTTGAGCTGGCCTCACTGCCTCCAGGATGCCTCCATCCTTTTCGTCATGACCACTCTCTTCATTTGTGCTCCTAAGTTTGCCTTCCGTGGTTCCTCTGGCTGCATCCATCGAGTCCCTCCAACCTCACAAGTATCAGCATCTCTTCACTCGGCAGGTTGTGTTTCTTTCAGCTCCGTTTCTCCAGGGATCACATTTCCCTTCCAGAATTACCGTGCGCCATTTCTTTGCTGCACTTGTGTCTTGCTGGCCAGGTCCTTCTTTTGGTTACTCATCTTGTAGAATGTCACATGGGTTTCTTACTGGAGGACAAGGAGCAGCACCACTGCACAGTTGCTGGTCTGCTGGTGGCCGAGTCATTGATGCCCTGGTGGTGGTGAGCTCTGAAAATCCTGATGTGCTGGCTGCCAGTCACCACGTGTGTGTTATTTACCTACTGACTGTGGACTGAAGAGTTAGCAGTAAGTCTTTGCTTTTAGAAACTCCTCATGGCTAATAAGGGCTTCCCTGGTGGCTGAGATGGTAAAGAATGTGCCTGCAATGCAGGAGACCTGGGTTCCATCCCTGGGTTGGGAAGATCCCCTGGAGAAGGAATGCCTACCCACTCCAGTGTTTTTGCCTGGAGAATTCCATGGACAGAGGAGCCTGGCAGACTATAGTCCATGGGGTTGCAAAGAGTTGGACATGACTGAGCGACTTTATCACTTTGACAGCTAATATGTATTGGACTTCCCTGGTTGCTCAGTGGTTAAGAATCCGCCCACCAATGCAGGAGATGCCAGTGTGATCAGTCAATGGCTGGGGAAGATCCCCTGGAGAAGTGAATGGTAACCTATTCCAATATCCTTGCCTGGGAAATCCCATGAACAGAGGAGCCTGGTGAGCTACAGTCTATGAGGTCACAAAAGAGACACGACTTAGAAAGTGAAAATGAAGTCGCTCAATCATGTCCGACTCTTTGCAACCCCGTGGACTGTAGCTTACCAGGCTCTTCTGTCCATGAGATTCTCCAGGCAAGAATACTGGAGTGGGTTGCCATTTCATTCTCCAGGGGATCTTCCTGACTTGGGGATCGAACCCGGGTCTCCTGCATTGGAGGCAGATGCTTTAACCTCTGAGCCACCAGGGTATAGTCTTGCATGGCTAATACATATCTTCATAACAAAAACCTGAACCGTGATTTTGGTAGCAAGCATATTCAGCTAAACCGTGACACCTAGAATTTATGCCTGAGAACCGTGCAGAGGGGACTCTCTGTTCCTGGCATGCTTGGAAGGTTATTCCTCGGGGGAGAAACATAATGTGCCCTTGATCCTTGCCCCTTGTCCCTTGTCTGATCTGAAAGGCTGTCTTTCCTATTTATAGTTCTCAGACCTTAACTTGTGGACATGCCAGGTGTGCAGGGGGCATGTATAAGGGTTGGAGATCATTAAGTCATTTGACAACTATGTTCTCTGTGTCTGCCTGTGCTGGGCATCATGTCAGGCGCTGGCATGTTTGCTGGCAACGGAAAGTGCCTTAAATTGCTCTCATTTTTGGTTTTTGGCAGCTAACTTCCTAGCATATTTTCCAAACCACCACTTATACCATTTGCACTAGGTTTTAAGCTGACTTCTTCCTGGCCCGGCTTCCCACTTTCTTCACGCAGGAATACCCACGCTGAGGGAGCATTATGTTCCTGAGATGGGGGTGTGGTCTCGGCCTGCCATTTGGGACCATCCCCTTTCTAAATCTAGCAATTGACTAATAGACGCAGTCTCAACTTGCATAGTTGATGGTTGATTATTTAAAGCATGTGTCATCCAAGCACATTTCTTAGCATCTTCTTTTTTGTGTTTTTAATGGAGCTGGGAATTAGGGCTACCATACTCCAAAGGGTAGATGACGGTTTGTTCAGAATCAAATGTCTTTGCCCGGAGGGTTAAATTCCATGGAAAAACTTCTTCATCCAGAGGAGAGGTGTGGCCAGAGGGAGAGAAGTTTATGATCTTAGAGCTTTAAAAAAAATGTTTTAATCCTTTCGAGATTTTTCGCCATTAACTATATTAAGTAGTTTTGGCAAATAACATATTTGCTTAAGAAATCCAAAACACGTTTTATTAAATAGCTCTCTGGCTCCCAGTGGTGAAGGAAACCAAATGCTTATTGAGCTAGAAGTGTGCCAGAAGATTTTACATATCATCACGTGCAATCCCTGTGAAAGTTTTCTAGAATGGGTTGCCATTTCCTTCTCCAGTGCATGAAAGTGAAAAGTGAAAGTGAAGTTGCTCAGTCGTGTCCAACTCTTAGCGACCCCGTGGACTGTGGCCCACCAGGCTCCTCTGTCCTTGGGATTTTCCAGGCAACAGTGCTGGAGTGGGGTGCCATTGCCTTCTCCGATGGTACCCATTATCTGCTACTTACACAGTTGAGGAACCTGAGACCTGGATAGAAAGATTAAGATGCCCACAATCTTCAGTGTTAGAGTTGAATTTTTGAGTTTTGAGTTTGTCTGATTCCAGAGATTTTATAGAAATGATTGTAAATGCCTGGTGTACTGGCCACCATCCTCTCTTGCTAGTCGCATATCAGACATCACTAATTGAGAATCGATTTATTCTCCCTGCCTTATGCTACAGGCTTCCCTGGTGGCTCAGACAATAAAGAATCTTCCTGCAATGCAGGAGACCTGGGTTGCATCCCTGGGTGGGAAAGATCCCCTGAAGAAGGGAATGGCTGCCCACTCCAGTACTCTTGCCTGGAGAATCCCATGGACACAGGAACCTGGTGGGCTCACGTCCGTGGGGTTGCACAGAATCGGACACGACTGAGGGACTAACACTTTCATTTTTACTCTGCTATACTGCTGCCCATGAAGATGCTGAATTGTGCTCAGAACTGAAAACCCATCTCTGCTCCTAACTGCAAGGTCCTGTGAGCAGAGAGATTTTAGGGACTCCAGACTAGGGAGGCACTGGCAACCACTGCTGGTAGGCAGCTTTCAGGCCATTTGGCCTCTCCCTACTGTTGGGACAAAGATGTCTCTCCTTGCTTCTCATGTTTTCCCTTTGTCCCCTGTTTCTATATTTGGGAAACTTAAGGGAGAGCTAAAGTGCTCCCTATGGAATAAGCCACAGACAGGAAGAAAAACAATTACAAATTAAAATCCTATCTGTTGAGCCTGTGTCTTTGTTGGAGTTTTCCTAACAGCAGACCCTCAGGCAAGGACTTGACACAGGAGGTAAATCAGGACTTCCTCCAAGAGAAGGAAGGAAGGAAGTGAGACAAACTGACAGACACACCAATGCTGCTGCTGCTGCTGCTGCTAAGTCACTTCAGTCGTGTCTGACTCTGTGCGACTCCATAGACAGCAGCCCACCAGGCTCCCCCGTCCCTGGGATTCTCCAGGCAAGAACACTGCAGTGGGTTGCCATTTCCTTCTCCAATGCATGAAAGTGAAAAGTGAGAGTGAAGTCACTCAGTCGTGTCCGACTCTTCACGACCCCATGGACTGCGGCCCACCAGGCTCCTCTGTCCATGGGATTTTCCAGGCAAGAGTACTGGAGTAAAGTGCCATTGCCTTCTCTGAGACACACTAATAAGAGGCACCAAATGCTGCTATGGACAACTGGTCAACCTGAGATGTCTCACAGGCTTTGTGGAACATTCTTCAGGGGCAGGAAGCTGGGTGTTTAGCCACTAGATCCCGCCTGCTGGTGGGCTTGGCAGGCGGGGGGGTTGGGGGCGGGATGCGCTGCTCACATTCCTCCCCTCCCCCCAAATTAAATCTTCTGACACTCATCTCTCAGTATCTGAGGGCGAGTTGTTCCAGGACCCCCGATACCAAATCCGTGGATGCTCAAGTCTCTTATATGAAATGGTGAAGCAGAGTCAGCCCTCTGTATCCAGGGATGTGGGACCCACAGCCTCAGCCAGCCTCAGAGCCACAGCTGATGCATCTGGGGATGTGGGGATGTGCGATATGGAGGGCTGACTGTACTTCTCAGCTGCTTCTGTGCTGATCAGCCTCCCATAGTGCTGGAGGAAGCCCCCAGGTGGAAAAGTGGGCAGCTTCAGGTGCCAGGTGGGGGAAGCCAAGAAGCCTCGCTTTGGGGCCACAGGGGCCTGGGGCAGGCTTCCCCAGTCTGCTGTAGTTGGCTTCTCTTGTGCAGTTTTCCCAGATAGTTGGCAGTAAGGTATGCTGATCCTTCCCTTCCTGGTCCACCTCCCTTGCTTTGGAAAGTCACCCAGATTCTTTATGTTTTGAACTTCTAATGCCATGGGAGGTACAGACCCCAGGTGAGCTTCCTCTGTGGTCAGGCTGCATTCTTAGTGCATTCTGCAGCCTAGCAGAGTGGATTGGAAGTTTATGGTGATGGCTGATTCCATCAAAGACAACACGGAACACTCCTAATAAATTCCTCGTTATCTTTTATAGCCATCTCGGGCAAGCATTGTTCCTCTCAACACCATGTCAGCCACAGTGAATGTTCCCCCAGACAACCATGAATTGGAGGCTAAAGAGTTTTGGGGCCAACATAACTAGCTTTGGAATGGAGCCAGATGGTCTTTCACCAGTGGAAGGGGCAGGCCCAAGGCAGGGTGCATTCAGATGACCTTCATGTTGAAGAGACCCTGAGCTTTGGGAAGTCCCTAAAATTGTGGGTAGCACAATCTTTGCCACCGAAACTTGGAACAAGAAGAAAAAGCAGTGGTGGTGACAGGGTGACAATGTATTTGTGGTAATAGGCGCTAATTAACCCAGACGGCTGATTTTAATCTTTGCCGTCATCTGTTGAAATCAGTGAGCTGACAGTGTGGTTGGCATTCATCTTTTCCAATACTCAGAAATATACTCAGAAACCGCTCTCTTTTCCCTTCCTACCTCTCCTCTTAGTTTAAAAAAAGCCTAAAATTAGAATAGGGGCACATTATTTTCCAGAATCCCCTTACAGTTTCCCTTGGGTTGTCTTGGGACATTTTTCTCTATGTGGCTTTGCCCTGCTGGATCACAAGAACTAGACAGCACACTCCACATTTCTTACTCAACAGTTCTTTTCATGGCTCCCATGATAAACTTTTCTTAATCTTCCAGTAAGGCTTCCAATATGGGGAAGGGTCCACATTCATATTTAGAATTCTCCTTGTTGGTGGCTCCATGTTACGTTCTAAAGAGATACACAAAGACGTGGTACCTGGTTTCACAATCTCATAGAAGATGTGTGTGCATTGGTTTATAGAATTATGCAGTGGGTCCTTTGCCTCTCAGGGTGAAACACGGTCATGTGGAAACTTCTGAAGCAATTCCTGGATGCTTGGTCTCCCCATGGGATTAGGCAATAGCTCTGGTCCAGTAGGCTTCCTGGCAGTGGATAGAATGGTATCATTTATGGATGGCATCCCAGTGTTTTCCCTTGTGGTCCATGGGCTCATCTGCCCTTTCCTATAGGAGTGGACATACATCCTCTGGATGTACATCTGGGCATCCTAGGGTCCACGTCATGTCCTAGGAAGTTCATCCAGTGACCCCACATGTAGAGTGTTAAATGATCTGCCTCTGTTGGTTTGAGAGGTCAGTCATTTTTTTAAGACCTTCTTACTACATGAGAAGCATGAAATTATTTCAGACTCCAGAATCTGATGCAGGTGTGTGTGACACACATGGATGAGTCCCGTGCCAAGCATCACCTGGCACAGCCCCAGCACTGCCCATGGAGCCCGAGCTCTTCTGAGCAGTTGGGTTGCAATCCTTTGGGCTTCTCAGACCCTTGAACCATGTCAGCTGGCATCCACTTCTTTCATTGTCTCGTGGTTGTAAATTTTGAGTTATCAGCATCTTTACTGATGGGAACCTTGTCTGTATCCTATAGCCCTATCCCCTATGGACTTCCAAGGTCTTGGTACAGGTTCCACCAGTAAGAAGCTGCTGAAGTCCTGGCCTCTGCCCTGGTCCTCCTCCAATTCCCCATCAGATTCTTCTCCTCATGCACATCACTCTTGTTGAGTGCCCACCATGGATCCAACCCACTTTGGAAAAGGAGTTGGGCGAAGTATATGAATGTTCCTTTTCTCTAAGAGCTGGCTTCTGGAATGGATGGGGAGACAAGGCCTTCACATGTCAGGGGAACACAAGCTCTGAGTTTATGTTTCAGAGGTCAGTGGGCACAAGAACAGCCAGGAAGTGGAAGGACAAAGAAGGAGAGGGACTCGCGTGCAGAGAGGCAGGTGTCATCACAGAACAGGAGCGATGCTGCTGACACGACTCTGTGTGTTTGAGTGTGGCTTAAGGGGAAAGGTAAGCCGGGGCTGCTTGATAAGCCCAGGCCTCGCCGTCATCCTCCTAGCCAGATCCAGGGCACATGCTCTGCATCTTTGCTTGAGGAGCTTGAAAGGCAGTGGGGAGTGGTGGGGACAGGGGTGTGGGCAAGGGGGCTTCCTTGTTCACAGGGGAGTAGGTGCCCCCTAAGTGCCTTTGTGGCAGGGACTCAGGCCTGTCTTGCCAGGTCTTCTGGTTTTGCAAAAGAAACTGGAAATCTGGCTTTTGGTACAAAATTGAGGAACTTTCACAACACTGTATGAACGAAACTAAACACATTTGCCAGTGTCCAGCTGGATTGTGACCTTTGGCCTTTGCCATCCCAGTGTGTCCTCCTACAGGGTGACATTACTGGGGCAGATGGATAGCCATCTACTCTTAAGTGGACACCAGGCACCCTGATGCCTTTGTATGGTCACCTCAGATGCCCTGGGGGGTCCTAGGGGATTAGGTCTTGGGGACCCCACTCCATCCTCAGTGAGTGAAGGCTGGGTTCACTGGCAGGCAAGCTGCCTTTCCTGCCCTCACCGGGCTGCTTGCTGTCTTGGACTAGGATTTCAGGCAGTTGGGTGAGGGTGGGGAGCATGTTTTTGGGGACAAAAGCAGTGAATCCAAGTGTTGTGGAGTCTGTCATTCCTCAGCAACACACTCAACAGCTTTCCTTCCAGTGTAATAAATCTGGACCCTTGTGGCTTGTACAACAAGCGTGATGACAAGTAATAATAACTCATAAGGAACTTTCTTTTTTTTGGTCTTCCTGACTCATGCCTTTAGCAAGAGAAGTCTAGGCAGGGGTGGCCACAAGTGAATGTTCTCTGGAGCTGGAAGGCATGATTCCAGAGACCACATTGTGTGGGCGGGGAGGTTGGCAGGGGTCCAGCAGAGAGGAGGAGAGTTCACAGGGAGAGACCTGGGCTCCCTGAGTGTCCCAGGTTTCTCCAGCGCAGCTCTGTGGCAGGAACTGGAATCTGGAGCCCACAGCCTGGTTTCAGATGCCTGCCATGCTGCTTACTAGCTCTGTGATCTTGGGCGACTTCTCTGTACCATGCTCTCTTCATCTTCAAATACAGGTAATAATAATCTTTAAAAATCTCTCTCTTTTTTTAGTTAAGGAACCTCCATATTGTTTTCCTTAGTGGCTATACCCATTTACATTCCTACCTACTGTGTATAAAGATTCCTCTTTCTCCACACCCTTGCCAGCATTTTTATTTGTAGACTTTAATTTTTTATTTTTATTGGCATATAATTGCTTTACAATGTTGTTTTAGTTTCTGCTGTAAAATGAAAGGAATCAGCTCTATGTATACATATATCCCCTCCCTTCTGACCTCTCTCCCGAGCCCCCCATCCCACCCATTTAGGTGCTGGTGACAGCCACCCTGACAGGTGTGAGGTGATATCTCATTGTAGTTTGATCTACATTTCCCTGATGATTAGCAGTGTTGAACATCTTTTCATGTACCTGTTGGCCATCTGTATGTCTTTGGAAACATATCTATTCAAGTCTTCTGCCCATTTTAAAAAATCAGGTTGTTTGTGTTTTTGATATTGAGTTATAGGATAGTCTGTATATTAACCCCTTATCAGCCATACATTTGCAAATATTTTTTCCCGTTCAGTCGGTTGTCTTTTGCTTTGTGGATGGTTTCCTTTGCTATTCCAAAGCTTTAAAGTTTAATTAGGTCCCACTTGTTTATTTTGCTTTTGTTTCTTTTGCCTTAGAAGACAGATCCAAAAAATACTGCTACATTTTATGTCGAAGAGTGTTATTCCCATGTTTTCATTTAGGATTTTAATAGTTTCTGGTCTTATATTTAGGTCATTAATCCATTTTGAGTTTATTTTTGTACATAGTATTAGAGATTGTTCTAATTTCATTCTTTTAGCTGTCCAGTTTTCCTAGCACCACTTATTGAAGAGACTGTCTTTTCCCCACTGTTTATTCTTTCTTCCTTTGCTGTAGATTAATTGACTATAATGTGTGAATTTATTTCTGGGCTCTTTATGCTGTTCTACTGACGTATGTGTTTGTTTTTGTGCAAGGACCATGCTGTTTTGATGACTATAGCTTTGCAGTATAATATGAAGTCAAGGAGTGTGATACCAGAAATTCTGCTTCTGGCTATTTATCCAAAGAAAATGCTAATTCAAAAAATACACACACCCCAATGTTCATAACAGCATTATTTACAGTTGCCAAAATATGGATGCAACCTAAGTGTCTGTCAACAGATGAATAGTTAAAGAAGACATGGTCTGTATATACAATGGAATAGTTCTCAGCCATAGAAAGAATGAAATTCTTCCATTTGTAGCAATGTGGATGGATTTGAAGGGTATTATGCTCAGTGAAATGAGTCAGACAGAGAAAGACAAATAGCTATATGTTATCTCTTATATGTGGAATACAAAAATAAAATGAGTGAATGAATATAGCAAAGCAGAAACAGATTCACAGATACAGAGAACAAATTAGTGGTTACCAGTGGGGAGAGCAGGGGAGGAAATAGGTAGGGTATGGGATTAAGAGGCACAAACTATAATATATTACATAAGTAAGCTACAAGGTTATATTGTACTGCACAGGGAACATAGCGAATATTTCACAATAACTTTGAATGGATTTTATAATCTATAAAAAATATTGAATCACTGTTGTACATCTGAAACTAATATTGTGAGTCAACTCTACAATACTTAAAAATACTCCCGCAAAGGTTTGTGAGAATTAAAGTTGCTGTGTATAAATTGCTAGAAGACTATCTGGTGCATGATAACTCCCATAGAAGTATTTGGTATTAATTATTAAACTGTAGCATCTGCAGAAGAAAGAATGCATCTACTCTTTCCCATAAGTAGTAAACGCCTTTGATTCATGGGGTGGGAACCCATGGGTAATATTATTTCTAAGGGGTACAAGTTCACGAACTCTCCTTAACCCAACAAGCTCTCCTCCCTGTGTGTCTGTGTCTCCTCTCATGGGCACCCCATAGGGTAGGTGATGTCTGTATCTTCCCTCCCTTGAGGGGTCTGGGCGGTGAGTGGGTTATTCCTGGTGACCCATCAGTTTATCCTTTGTTGTATTTTAGCAGCTACTGTTGCTGGAACCAGCTTATCTGGATGGTGGGGAGGTGCTTTCTTTAGGGTGACAGTGGCTGGGTGCCCTGCCCTTGTCCTCTAGGGCCTGTGCCCAGGTGGAAACAAAATGATGGCCAACCACATTGGGAGTGTTGTTGAGGAAGGAGAGTGGACCTGTGGACCTCCACTGATATCTGTCTAGCCTGTTCCTTTTCATCTGTATCCTCTCCACATGGCCCAAAGCATAGGTGAGGAGGAAAAGCTTGGTACCATCAGATGGGTCCAGCACTTGGGTTCATGCTGAGATGTCTCCACTAACCAGCCTGTGGCCTCAGGCAAGTAATCCTCCTTCCAGGGTTTTATTTAATTTTCTAAAGATGATGGGATCTGTAATAATATTGGAGCCATGAGCCTCATGTGGCTCCAGAGCACTGGAAATGTGACTCTTCCAACTAAGATGTACACCACATGTACAAGACACAACAGGTTTTGAAGGCTAAGTACAAGAGTGAAAATGAAAGTGTTAGTTGCTCTTTGTGACCCCATGGATTGTTGCCCACCAGGTCCCTCTGTTCATGGAATTCTCCAGGCAAGCATACTGGTGTAGGTAGCCATTCCTTTCTCCAGGGATCTTCCTGAACTAGGGATTGAACCTGGGTCTCCTGCATTGTAGGCAGTTTCTTTACTTCTAAGCCACCAGGAAAGCCCTAAGTATGAAAAGAGAGTGTAAAATAGTTCACTGATAATTTTTATCCATACTGTTCAGGCATTAAAAGGATTGAAGTACTGAGACTTCTCTGGTGGCCGAGTGGCTAAAACTCCGAGCTCCCGTTGCAGGGGGCCTGGGTTCCATCCTTGATCTGGGAACGAGATCTTGCATGCCATAACTAAAGATCCCATGTGCTGCAACTAAGACCTGGAGCAGCCAAATATATATATGTATATATGTAAAAGGAATGAAGTACAGATACTGATTCAACATGGATGAACCTTGAAAACATTAAGTCAAAGAAGCCAGTCCCCAAAGACCACATGGCGTGTGACCCCAATGATATGAAATGTCCAAAAGAGGCAAATCCATGAGGACAGAAGGAAGATGAGTGGCTGCCTAGTGGGCAAGGGGTGAATGGAGAGGCTTGCTAATGATTGTCTTTTTGGAGTGATGAAAAGATTCAAAAATTAGATTATGATGATTGCACAACTCTGTAAACATATAAAAAATCATTGAATTGTACACTTTAAATGGCTGAATTTTATGGTAGATCAGTTGTTATCTCAATAAAGGTGATGAAGTAGTTTCTATACTTATTGCATGGTGAAATGATAATATTTTGGATATATCAGGTTAAGTAAAGCATGATTAAAATGAATTCCACCTGCCGTGCTTTACTGTTTTAATGTGTCTGCAAGAAAATGTGAAATTGCATACGTGGCCCGCAGTGTATTTCTGTTGGACTGCACTGCGCTCACATTCTCCAAGGACCTTCCTGGTTCCAAAATTATATTCTTCCACGAAACCCTCCCCAGTTTGGACTTCTGATGACTCATCTAGTACCATGGCTGAAACCCAACTTGGGTCTTTTTTTAAACGATTTGCAAAAATAGGTTTTTAGAGAGAAATCCTGGAAGGAGACAGAGAGTCACATAAGGTGAGCCAGAGAGCTGGGCTGACACTTTCTCCTGCCCTCGTGAGCCTTCCAGGGCCATCTTAACCCTGGACAGGGCTGTTTAAAAAAATTTACAATCTGAGCTTCAACAGTGGTTTCCTCAATCGATCCTCCTCTTGGAAAATTGACTCCAGGACTGCCGCTGCCCAGAGGGAACAGGCAATAAATCCCTTGCTGCCAGACAGGCTAAAGAGTTGCCTGGCCGAGGCAGTGTACCTGGATTCCTCAAGTCATTATGGCCCAGTAGGAGACCATCCTCTATCCCGTAAAAAACTCAGTGACAAAGTCTGGACCTCGGCCTCCAATCTTACCTCCAGGGAGGGCTGAGGACCAATTGGGGAAGTGTCTTTTTCGCTTAGTAGTGATTGATTCCTTGAAGGAATGAATTCATAGAAGGCACCTTCTCTCTCCTGCCTTTCACTAGGTGTCTCAGTTACTGCACTTGATGGAGAAACCTGCCAGAACTGGGAAGTAACAGGGCAGAAAAGCTCCTGGACACACCTGGTATTTCCCCTGTGGGCTGAGTATTCCCCTTTTGAGGACCTCTTTAAGACTGGCAGAGTCTCTGAGCCCTGCAGCCACAAGCTGTTGTCTGCAGGCTCTTCGTAAGTGTAGGTCCTTGTTGGGAGGGATGCCTGAAACACCGTGCCTGTCTTTTCACCTGTTTGCATTTAAACCAGAGGTGCCATGTTCACAGTTTTAAGCTCCTGGAGGCTGGCACCCCTGGGTCCCCTGTTTCCACCAGCTGTTACCGCAGATCCTCTGATGGACTGCCTCCTGTGCCCTGAGCTCTTCCGCTCCTTTCAAAGTCTGGGCAGGGGCCTAGGGGAGTGAAGGCCATCTGTAAAATCCCCTTTTAACATTTCTGTAGGGAATAAGGCAAAAGGAAACTTCTTTAGTTCCTGTGCTTCTTTTCAATTAATTGAATTCCCAGAGAAAACAGTAATTGAAACCATCGTGATGAGGGAGATAGGAGAGGGAACAGTTTCCTGTAGCTTTTCCACTAAGTCTGAGCTCACCCCCAGAGCACACTTTCACACTTTGCTGATACAGCTTTGTTACTGAGGGGAAGCCCTCCAGGCCCCTGAGATGAGAACAGAAATCAGACCCTGGTTTTGGAAGAGGAAGTGAAACAAGGGTGCATCTTGGGAGGTGCTGAACGTACCAGTTCCCACACACGATGTTGCAGGTCCTGGTTCTGGAAGGGACACTGATCAGAGGCTGTCTTCTTAATGATGGTATTATGGTGCACTTGGCCATGGTGGGCAGGTGCCCTGGTGAGAGTACCACGCCACTTGAGGCCTTTTAGGCACAGTAGATATGGTCTTGGAAGCAGAGCACAGCTGAGCGGCAAGACCCAGCCAAGGTGTTAGACCACACGTGGCCCTAGACTGGCCCCCTCTGGAGGGGTTCCCTGGACACATAGATCTTGGCCATGTTGCAATAATCTTTCTTTTTTATCACTCTCAGATGTTCTAAAGGGGATGCCATGAATAATCATGTACCTTTGGGACGTTCTGCAACAATATTTTCCCCTCAATGTTTTATATGAAAACGTCCATCCATACAGAAACATGGAAATAACTGCAGTGAACACTGAGATACCCATCTCCTAGATTTCCCCATTAACTTTTTTTAAGATTTTTTTTTTAATGTGGACCATTTTTTAGTCTTTATTGAGTTTGTTACAGTATTGCTTTGTTTTATGTTTTTGGTTTTTTGGCTGTGAGGCATGTGGGATCTTAGCTCCTCCATCAGGGATCAAACCCTCACTCCATTGTAAGGTGAAGTCTTAACCGCTGGACCACCTGGGGAGTCCCTCCTTTAATGTTTTGCTATACAGTATTTGCAGCATTTTTTTTTTTGAACACAGTAAAATTTCAGCATGATTCTCACATCGTGTTTTACTTGTATAAAACCAGCCCTGTCCGTCCTGTGTCTCCGATGGAAACGTCAAGGGGAAGCTTATACAAAACAGCTCTGAGTGAAGCTGAGGCAAGACTCCTGAGCTTTAGGAGGCGAAGGTGAAGGAAGGATTCCTGGCATGGAAACTCTCAGGTGGAGGTGCCAGGCCAGGTTCTGCTGCTAAAAAGCCAGATGGCATCTCAGATCTTTGTCCTGCTAGTTAAGTCCTCAGGCCCTCCAGTGCTGAAGACCTATACCAGGTGCCACCTGTGGCCGGGTTTGGGATGGGCCCTTGGGCAGGTCACTGGCCTAGGGTCCAAGTGATGGGTTTCTCAGTGGGGAAGTGGGAGTGAAGACGCACACCTCCCAAGGGTGCCGGCAGATGAGTGAAGTGCTGGGACACGAGGCAAGAGCTGCAAGTGGCGCCTGGCAGGAGGTGGGCCCTCTCAGGGAGGCGAGCATCCTGAGTCCAGTCCCTGTGCCCCTCTGTCCAGCACCCGGCACCCAGTGCTCATGGAGGTCCATTCATCATGCTGCTGAAATCACACCTCTGTGATATTTAGAGATAGTAGCAAGAGCGGTAGTGATTGTAAGGTTAAGGAAACCTGAACCAAAGACAGAATGAACCAGAGATTTAAAAATGTCCCAGGTTTCAGCTAGGGCATCCTTGGTAGGCGTTTGTGGAAAGAGCCAGTACATCTTCGCCTCTGGAGGAGAGGATGTTCGGCTTACTGCTTCCCATAAAAGATGGGAAAGGAACCCTTTAGAGAGGCTGAGGGCACCCAGGCCCGGTTCCCTGACGATGGAGGACATGGGGCCATAGCTCTGCCTGCCCGAGGTAGGTGACCGCCCTGGCCCAGACGGCCACGCTCCTCTTACTCAGTGAGTCCTCGCTGCTGATTGTCTGGCAGCGGTGACAGCTCACACCTGTCATCAGAAAGGGTGAGATGCCCTCAAGTCGGAGAGGCAGTGTTTCTATTAGAAAACCCCATCAGGGTGGCCCTGGCACAGGAGGCTGCAAGGAGAGGCTTTCCAAGCGCCTCGGAGACTCCGCCCCCTCCCGGGACTCTTCACGGGCTTCGGCTCCTCGTAAACCAGCTGGCACGGTTCACAGTGCCTTCTGTGGCTTCGCTGAGCTCTTCTGAGGAGGAGTAGCCTCTCAGAGGGAGGGGCGTTTAGACGGGAACTCCTCATCCTTTTCCATCCTTCTCTATTCAGTCTGCAGCTGAGGGAGGCTCAGGCGGGCTGTCAGGCTGCCGTGACCAGGGACGAGGGGATGCGTGGGAACATGCCAGGTGCTGTCTCTCATGCTGCTGGGTGGTGATGTGGTCTGATGAGTCCTGGATCCCTGAAGAGGGGACACTGGCATTTTCACTGTTGTTTTTAGAGGTTACTCTCCATTTGTAGTTATTACAGAATCTTGGCTATATTCCTCATGTTGTACTGTCCACCCTTGAGCCTGTCTTCTACCCAGGGGTCTGTACTGCAGGAGGCACAAACTACTGGGTGTAACATAGGCTCACTGCTTTTACTAAAAACCTTTGTGCATCCAGGTAGACTGCTGTTTAGGGGCTTCCCTGACGGCTCAATGGGAAAGAATCCACCTGCAATTTAGGAGCTGCAGGAGACGTGGGTTTGATCCCTGGGTTGGGAAGATCCCCTGGAGGAGGGCACAGCAACCCACTTCAGTATTCCTGCCTGGAGAATCCCATGGACAGAGGAGCCTGGAGGGCTACAGTCCATAGCATCATACTGAGTTGCACACAACTGAAGTGACTTAGCACAGCACAGCACAGGCTGTTATTTGGGACAGATCACATGTGTGTAAGGCCAGCTTCTAGGAAAAGGTTCATGCCTATGAGGCTGCCTGGGCGGGAAAGTTGTAGAGCCAGAATTTTAACCAAAGTCTGATGTTTCTCAGGACAATTCTTTTATCTTAACTCAAGGTTTAATCTGATACATCAGTCACCTATGTAAAACACAGAAGACAATTCAAGATGCCTAAGGCATTGGGGTGACTGCAGCCATGAAATTAAAAGACACTTACTCCTTGGAAGAAAAGTTATGAGCAACCTAGATAGCGTATTCAAAAGCAGAGACATTACTTTGCCAACAAAGGTCTGTCTAGTCAAGGCTATGGTTTTTCCTATGGTCAGGTATGGATGTGAGAGTTGGACTGTGAAGAAGGCTGAGCGCTGAAGAATTGATGCTTTTGAACTGTGGTGTTGGAGAAGACTCTTGAGAGTCCCTTGGACTGCAAGGAGATCCAACCAGTCCTTTCTGAAGGAGATCCACCCTGGGATTTCTTTGGAAGGAATGATGCTAAAGCTGAAACTCCAGTGCTTTGGCCACCTCATGTGATGAGTTGACTCACTGGAAAAGACTTTGATGCTGGGAGGGGTTGGGGGCAGGAGGAGAAGGGGACAACAGAGGATGAGATGGCGGGATGGCATCACGGACTCGATGGACGTGAGTCTGAGTGAACTCTGGGAGTTGGTGATGGACAGGGAGGCCTGGCGTGCTGCGATTCATGGAGTTGCAAAACACTGGACATGACTGAGCGACTTAACTGAACTGAAGGCATTGGGGGATTTCTTGGAGGCTGTGTTTGTAGCTGGTGTGATCAGTGGACTGGTTATGTCACCGGGGCGGGTGGCGTTGGTGGGGGGGAGTGCAGCTTCCTTCCCTGCCTTTTCCCTTTCCTTATATGAGTTCATAATTCAGAAAGAGATGGGCATGGCCCTTGGTTCCCAGAATCCCTTGCTTCATCACCCCATCTCGGTCTGCTTGTGTGTGTGTGTGTTTCCTTTTATTGACCACCTCTCCCTTGTCCCCTCCTTCCTTCACTTTTAGAAACAATGGAAGAGGCCTTCTACTCTTTTGTTTTCCTCCTGGCTCCCTGACAGAGGATTACTGGCCTTGGCTGGTGGCATCTCTCAGGCTTTGGGAGAGGGAGTGGCCAGAGGGGCATGCATGAATGAGTAGACATCCGCTGTGAGGAAGTCACTGAGTAGGAGCTGGGGAGGGGCTACGATTGGGCTGAAATGACAGAAGCGGAGGTGTCCCTGCTCAGGCAGCCAGTGGTGGCTTGGAAGGCTGGAAGGAGGCGTGGGTCAGCCTGTCCCCATCTGGCCATCTGGGGGCTCCCTCCTTTGTCTCTCCAGTCCTGTTGGGAGATCTCTGACTTGGGAAGGCACCCTGGGAGTGTGGATGCTCCCTTTATTTCAGTTCAACCTTGCTGTTCACCTTTGGCAAGCATCTGTTTCCGGCTTGGAAAGATGTGAGCAGTGGGCCAAAGTGTAGGAAAATGTGAGAACTCGGTGGCTCTCCAGCTAAAAGAAACCCACTCGGCCCCACCCCTCTTTGGTCCTATCCTTTCGTTGTGAAGCGTCCAGAGGATATTTTAGTTCTGGCATCAGGTTCCATGGTGAGAGAAGGGGGAGAAAAGGAAACCATCGTTAGAAAATCTACATGTGGCCCCAGACCAATCACAGCTCCCCACTTGCTTTGAGAGAGACTGTCTGTAAGATGAGGCCCAGTTACCTTCGGTAGCTGACACACCTGAGTGGCCCTCAACATGCCTCTTCTGCCCTCCTTTGGATTGGAGCTGCAGCTGCTGAGGGCAGTGCCACGAGGGTTCAGACTCCACTGTGGTGATGGTGCTACGTGGGGCTGGTAGGTGCCATGGCCCACCTGAAAGTGCAGCTCAGAATTTGGGGGAGCCCTCAGCCAGGAGGGGGTAATGGGAGCCACAGCCCTTATCCTGCTGCAGGAAGGTTTGGGGAAGAATCCTGGTGCATCTCTGAGCTTCCAGTGGGCTCTGCCTTTGTTGCCATGACAGCAACTTCCATATCATCCCCCATGTATAACCCACCTTAAAGCTCCTGATTCCCTTCTCTTCCATGCTTTCCATGCATCTTCACTCTATCGTCCTGGGATCCCCTTTGCAACAAAGTACCTGCACTAAGTCTTTGTCTCAGACCTGGTTCTCAGGAAATGCAAAACAGGACACCTTCAGTTTAGTCGCTCACTTGTGTCTGACTCTTTGTGACCCCATGGACTTCAGCACGCCAGGCCTTTCGGTCCATCGCAAACTCCTGGAGTTTACTCAAACTCATGTCCATTGAGTCGGTGATGCCATCCAACCATCTCATCCTCTGTCATCCCCTTCTTCTTCTGCCCTCAATCTTTCCCAGCATTAGTCCTTCCAATGAATATTCAGCACTGATTTCCTTTAGGATGGACTGCTTGAATCTCCTTGCAGTCCAAGAAACTCTCAAGAGTCTTCTCCAATACCACAGTTCCAAAGCATCAATTCTTCAGCACTCAGCTTTCTTTATAGTCCAACTCTCACACCCATATAAGGCTACTGGAAAAAACATAGCTTTGACTAGATGGACCTTTGTTGGCAAAGTAATGTTTCTGCTTTTTAATATGCTGTCTAGGTTGGTCATAACTTTTCTTCCAAGGAGCAAGCATCTTTTAATTTCATGGCTGCAGTCACCATACGCAGTGATTTTGGAGCCCCCAAAAACAAAGTCTATCACTGTTTCCATTGTTTCCCCATCTATTTGCCATGAAGTGATGGGACTAGATGCCATGATCTTAGTTTTCTGAATGTTGAGTTTTAAGCCAACCTTTTCACTCTCCTCTTTCACTTTCATCAAAAGGCTCTTTAGTTATTCGCTTCCTACCATAAGGGTGATGTCATCTGCATATCTGAGGTTATTGATATTTCTTCCAGCAATCTTGATTCCAGCTTGTGCTTCATTCAGCCCAGCATTTCTCATGATGTACTCTGCATATAAGTTAAATAAACAGAGTGACAATATACAGCCTTGACATACTCCTTTCCCTATTTGGAACCAGTGTGTTGTTCCATGTCCAGTTCTAACTGTTGCTTCCTGATCTGCATACAGATTTCTCAAGAGGCAGGTCAGGTGGTCTGGTATTCCCATCTCTTTCAGAATTGTCCACAGTTTGTTGTGGTCCACACAGTCAAAGGCTTTGTCATCAATAAAGCAGAAGTAGATGTTTTTCTGGAACTCTCTTGCTTTTTCCATGATCCAGCAGATGTTGGCAATTTGATCTCTGGTTCCTCTGCCTTTTCTAAAGCCAGTTTGAACATCTGGAAGTTCACGGTTCATGTATTGCTGAAGCCTGGCTTGGAGAATTTTGAGCATTACTTTACTAGCGTGTGAGATGAGTGCATGCAATCTTGATTCCAGCTTGTGCTTCTTCCAGCCCAGTGTTTCTCATGATGTACTCTGCATATAAGTTAAATAAACAGAGTGACAATATACAGCCTTGACATACTCCTTTCCCTATTTGGAACCAGTGTGTTGTTCCATGTCCAGTTCTAACTGTTGCTTCCTGATCTGCATACAGATTTCTCAAGAGGCAGGTCAGGTGGTCTGGTATTCCCATCTCTTTCAGAATTGTCCACAGTTTGTTGTGGTCCACACAGTCAAAGGCTTTGTCATCAATAAAGCAGAAGTAGATGTTTTTCTGGAACTCTCTTGCTTTTTCCATGATCCAGCAGATGTTGGCAATTTGATCTCTGGTTCCTCTGCCTTTTCTAAAGCCAGTTTGAACATCTGGAAGTTCACGGTTCATGTATTGCTGAAGCCTGGCTTGGAGAATTTTGAGCATTACTTTACTAGCGTGTGAGATGAGTGCAATTGTGTGGTAGTTTGAACATTGCCTTTCTTTGGAATTAGAATGAAAAGTGACCTTTTCCAGTTCTGTGGCCACTGCTGAGTTTTCCAGATTTGCTGGCACATTGAGTGCAACACTTTCACAGCATCATCTTTCAGGATTTGAAACAGCTCAACTGTAATTCCATCAGCTCCGCTAGATTTGTTCATAGGAATGCTTCCTAAGGCCCACTTGACTTCGCATTTCAGGCTGTCTTGCTCTAGGTGAGTGATCATACCATTGTGATTATCTGGGTCATGAAGATCTTTTTTGTATAGTTCTTTTGTGTATTCTTGCCACCTCTTCTTAATATCTTCTGCTTCTGTTAGGTCCGTACCATTTCTGTCCTTTATTGAGCCCATCTTTGCATGAAATGTTCCCTTGGTGTCTTTAATTTTCTTGAACAGATCTCTTTCTCATACTGTAATGTATATTTTGTATATACTTACATTTATCTAATTTTTACATGTATCTTACATGTATCTAATTTTGTGTTTCTAAACTTTTCTGTTCAAAAGAAGGACCTCAACGTTACATAAACTTCAGCTCTCACAAAACCTGGACCCACCCCTGATTGTTATGTATCAAGAAACATAAATTTGAGGAAGAAAATAATGATTTAGTAATAGAGCAATAATAAAGATTTAATAAAAACAATAATAAAAATTTAATAATCAGTTCAGTCAACTCAGTCATGTCCAACTCTTTGCGACCCCCTGGACTGCAACATGCCAGTCCTCCCTGTCCATTGCCAACTCCTAAAGTTTACTCAGACTCATGTCCATTGAGTCGGTGACGCATCCAACAATCTCATCCTCTGTCGTCCCCTTCCCTTCCCACCTTCAGTCTTTCGCAGCATCAGGGTCTTTTCAAATGAGTTAGCTCTTCACATCAGGTGGCCAAAGTTTTGGAGTTTCAGCTTCAGCATCAGTCCTTCCAGTGAATATTCAGGACTGATTTCCTTTAGGATGGACTGGTTGGATCTCCTTGCTGTCCAAGGAATTTATGTATCAAGAAACATAAATTTGAGGAAGAAAGTAAAGATTTAGTAATAGAGCAATCATAAAGATTTAATAAGAGCAATAATAAAGAATAAAATAGAGCAAAAAATTTCAATTTTACTAAAGTATA
>SJYC01083306.1:0-58913 GCA_006408675.1 Madoqua kirkii
TGATTATTAATACTGTTATGTTCTATGAGGACTATTTTATTGAGGACAATGTGATTGAATATTTTAAAATCATTTTTGAAGATACTAGTTTCATTGTTTGAGATAGAGCCAATTGAAAGTCAGTTTATTTTAATTAAAGATTCAGTTTAGTATTGACTTTATGGGCTGTCCTAACTTAAATAATTCACCAAGATACACAGATCCAAATGGGGAAAAAACATCATAAGCCATACCTACTAAATCAAGACATTAATTTTTCCATCTCACCTACCAATTATGCAAAGACTTCTTGTTCACAACTTCCCACTTTTTCTGGTTTCAATCAATTAATCATGCTACTTTTCAGAAGGTGTTGAATTTACATATTTTTAACAAATGGATTCAAAACTCATTGAAACTCTGTGTGTGAAATGTTTTAAATCAGGTAACATAATTCTGCATCTGTGTTTTAAGGTAGAAAATATGATTGTTTTAGATGCTGATGATTTCTATCATTTCTGGAAGGCAACACAGTTTCTTGATATTTGTTTTCAAAATGTTCTCTCCTTAGAAAAGATTTCTCTAGGAAAGTAGGTACTTTTTCACCTGATGGTTAAAATGCCACCTTAAAGGGTGCATGTGTGTGTTTTCTGAAAATACCTAGCAAATGCATACTTAGCTGTTGGCTACAATCATCTCAGAAAAGGTCGGCATATTTGTAGCTGTTGTCTTTTTATAAGAGAAATGCATAATTCATCTTTAAGTTCAATAGTTTAAAAGAGTTCTTTGCCAAATGATAATGAACATCCAGATGGTATAAAAAGATTTCATGATCATGCCCCCATCTCGTTTCAAAATAGTATAGTTTTACTGTCTCAAAAAATATCTGTAAATATGCTTCTCTAAGTGTATGTAAAGGGCACTTTGCTTGATGCTCTGAGAGCAAGACCCTTGCCTGCCACCTGCAGAAGCTAAGAGTGCCCTTCTATTATGTTAATTATGGGACATGCGGCACCTGGGCTCAGTGGGGGTGCTATTGTCAGCCAGCGTTTATAAATATTAAATATGCATTTTTCTTATTTTTAAATTGGCATGTAATACAGTTGTGAGGGGTTCTCATCTTTTCTTCCCGCTCTTTAATAAGTCATGCAGCCCATCCTCCTGGAGTATATGACTCTACCCTGTATTTTATAAAATCCAAGCTCAAGGACTAGTTGGGAGGATTATTCAAGCCTTTCAGTTTTCAGATGCAGCAACTGAGCTAAAGTGATTCCACTTCTCCAAGAGCCCACAGCTAGGAATCTGGCCACAGATGCCCAAGGTGGTGAATCCTGTGACCAGAAGTCCAGCTCCTGGGGTCCTTGGAATGTACCTGTTTGCTTTAGTTAGTAGGGAAGTGGGGAAGAAGGGAGCTGTTTTGAAAAGAGGAAGCTTTGAAACCCAGCTGCCTAGACCTGATCTTCTTTTTCAGATGGGTATGGAGGAAGTGGGGCTTCCGAGGTGGTGCTAGTAGTAAAGAGCCTGCCTGCCAACGCAGGAGACATGCGAGACGTGGGTTGGGTCCCCGGGTCGGGAAGGTCCCCTGGAGGAGGGCATGGCTACCCACTCCAATATCCTTGCCTGGAGAATTCCAGGGACACAGGAACCTGGTGGATGATAGTCCATAGGTTTGCAGGGTCGGACATGACTGAAGCGACTTAGCATGCATGCATGCATGGAGGACGTGTCTCAGGGCGGCCAGCTAGCATCTTGGATGCCAGAGCACGTCTCCTGCAGGGGCTTGTGCTCAGTGAGGGGGTCCTTCTCGATTCCTGGGGAGTTAGAGGTGAAGAGATCATACCGAGTCCTGTCCTGGGAACTGGAAGGTGCTCAGCCATCCCTGTCTGTGAACAAATGAGAAAAGAAAGACTCAACCCAGCACCGGGCTGCAGAGCCAACCAGACCTGAGTGTGCACACGAATCACCTGTTTAAACTCAGAGCCTCCCTGGAGGTCTGATTCTGCATCTCTAACAATCTCCCAGGGGATGCTGAGTGGCTGGTTCAGGGACCACACATTGGGTTTTGTCCAGGAACCTCAAACACTTGGACTCTTTTTTAGGTTTGCCACTAAAATTCCCAGGTCTGTCATTTAAATTTAGCCCTGTATCAGTGGGCATGACCCACAAAGGGTGATGTAGAATCACTGGGGGTCTTTCCTGGGGATGCTGTGGTGACTCCCCAGTCCTACCAGGTGGGGGTTTGAGTGAAGCTCTGTGACAGTGTGGTTGTTGGGAGGGTGTGTGGGCTGGGCTGCGAGGGGTTGGAGTCAGGAGGGAAGAGGAGACACTACAGCCATCAGGGCTTTAGGGGGAGAGATGGCTGGACCTGCCCATTCCCCTCCTGTAGGTGGACTTGCACAGGGACTGGTCACAGGACTGGCCCCTTTGGATGCAGGATTTGACTGGACAGCACACGTCTGTCTGCCCAGCCCAGAGCCCTGGCATCTCACTCCTGTTCTCCATCATGGCCCCAGCAGCACTGGGCAGGGACCCTCTGCCCACAGCCTGCAGCCTCCCTCTGAATCTTACGTTTGGAACCATTGTCTTCGGCTAATAACACTTGAAGCTGTTTACTGGGGCCTGGGAGCAGCAGCCCAGCCTCCTCTGTGCCCTGTGCAGAGCTCAGCTCTGCTCAATCAAGTGCTGTGTTTCTTGTGAGCCCCCAGGAGATGCTATTGCCGCTGCCAACTGATCGCTGTGTGTGGGAGCCCTGCAGAGGATAGGCATTGGTGCGAGGGCCCATGTCCCTGGGGCAGGTGGCCAGGGGTTGCTGTCCCCTCAGTTGTTCAGTTACTCAGTCATGTCCAACTTTTGCAATCCCATGGACTGTAGCACGCCAAGCTCCCCTGTCCTTCACCATCTCCTGGCACTTGCTCAAACTCATGTCCATTGAGTCGGTGATACCATATCCATCTCATCCTCTGTCATTCCCTTTTTCTCCTGCCTTCAATCTTTGCCAGCATCAGGGTCTTTTCTAATGAGTCAGCTCTTTGTATCAGGTGGCCAAAGTATTGGAGTTTCAGCTTCAACTTGCATGGAGGACGTGTCTCAGGGCGGCCAGCTAGCATCTTGGATGCCAGAGCACGTCTCCTGCAGGGGCTTGTGCTCAGTGAGGGGGTCCTTCTCGATTCCTGGGGAGTTAGAGGTGAAGAGATCATACCGAGTCCTGTCCTGGGAACTGGAAGGTGCTCAGCCATCCCTGTCTGTGAACAAATGAGAAAAGAAAGACTCAACCCAGCACCGGGCTGCAGAGCCAACCAGACCTGAGTGTGCACACGAATCACCTGTTTAAACTCAGAGCCTCCCTGGAGGTCTGATTCTGCATCTCTAACAATCTCCCAGGGGATGCTGAGGTGGCTGGTTCAGGGACCACACATTGGGTTTTGTCCAGGAACCTCAAACACTTGGACTCTTTTTTAGGTTTGCCACTAAAATTCCCAGGTCTGTCATTTAAATTTAGCCCTGTATCAGTGGGCATGACCCACAAAGGGTGATGTAGAATCACTGGGGGTCTTTCCTGGGGATGCTGTGGTGACTCCCCAGTCCTACCAGGTGGGGGTTTGAGTGAAGCTCTGTGACAGTGTGGTTGTTGGGAGGGTGTGTGGGCTGGGCTGCGAGGGGTTGGAGTCAGGAGGGAAGAGGAGACACTACAGCCATCAGGGCTTTAGGGGGAGAGATGGCTGGACCTGCCCATTCCCCTCCTGTAGGTGGACTTGCACAGGGACTGGTCACAGGACTGGCCCCTTTGGATGCAGGATTTGACTGGACAGCACACGTCTGTCTGCCCAGCCCAGAGCCCTGGCATCTCACTCCTGTTCTCCATCATGGCCCCAGCAGCACTGGGCAGGGACCCTCTGCCCACAGCCTGCAGCCTCCCTCTGAATCTTACGTTTGGAACCATTGTCTTCGGCTAATAACACTTGAAGCTGTTTACTGGGGCCTGGGAGCAGCAGCCCAGCCTCCTCTGTGCCCTGTGCAGAGCTCAGCTCTGCTCAATCAAGTGCTGTGTTTCTTGTGAGCCCCCAGGAGATGCTATTGCCGCTGCCAACTGATCGCTGTGTGTGGGAGCCCTGCAGAGGATAGGCATTGGTGCGAGGGCCCATGTCCCTGGGGCAGGTGGCCAGGGGTTGCTGTCCCCTCAGTTGTTCAGTTACTCAGTCATGTCCAACTTTTGCAATCCCATGGACTGTAGCACGCCAAGCTCCCCTGTCCTTCACCATCTCCTGGCACTTGCTCAAACTCATGTCCATTGAGTCGGTGATACCATATCCATCTCATCCTCTGTCATTCCCTTTTTCTCCTGCCTTCAATCTTTGCCAGCATCAGGGTCTTTTCTAATGAGTCAGCTCTTTGTATCAGGTGGCCAAAGTATTGGAGTTTCAGCTTCAACATCAGTCCTTCCAATGAATATTCAGGATTGATTTCCTTTAGGATTGGCTGGTTTGATCTCCTTGCTGTCCAAGTGACTCTCAAGAGTCTTCTCCAGCATGCCTGTTAAAAAGCATCAGTTCTTCTGTGCTCAGCCTTCTTTCCTGTCAGAGGGGCCAAGAAACCTCAACTTTCCATGGGATTTCTCTATTGAATGGGGGTGCGGTGCCTTGATACTGGAATTCGTTTTAAGTGCAGCCTGGCTTGTGATCACCATCATGCAACGAGAGCACAGGAGATGGGCACCCGCTGGAAGGGCACGTAGACACCAGAGAGAGGAGAGGTTTAAATGGAGGTCGTGGCCTTCTCTGTCTTTCTGGAAGCTTTGAGGCCATGGAGGGACCAGTGTCCAGGCCATAAAGCCTCCGGCTTCTTCCTTTCCTGGTGGGTATGGTGGGCTCTTAGCTCTCCACAGTCAGTTTTCCTTTCCAAGGACCAAGAGCCCTGCAGAGCCACGCTTGTCTTCAGCTGCAGAGCTGGTGTGAAGATCCTCATGCAGAGGCCAGCCTTGCCCCCACCCCCTCATGCAACCACAGAGGGTGAGGACCACAGCGGGTGGGTGGGGGGCAGGAAGGGGACCGCTAGGAGAGGGTGCAGGAGTCTGCAGAAGGCGGTCCCAGGGCTGCAGGCTGATGTAAACCCGCCTTTGACCCTGGGGTGAAGACCCGGGGCGCCCAGAGTGGAGACAGCTGTGTAAACCACAGGGTGGGGTATTTATAGCTCAGCAGGGCCAGCCCTGTGGCCATGGGCTCTGTCTCTCGTTCTGTTCACCGAGTTTCCTGGACGTGCTGTCCTCAGGGTTGCATGAGGCTCTCCGCAAGACTCCATGTCTCCACTCGCTGTCCTGAGCCTTCTGGGTATTTCTCTCCATCTCTGTTTTCAAGAAGAAATGCTGTGTCCCGGTTCTGGGGCAGGGGAGAGTTAATACATTCCATCTAGAGGGCCTGCTGACCCCCAGAGGCCACTTCCCCTGGGCTCCTGAGCTCCAGGCTGAGTGGGACATGCACGCCTGGCCTTTGGAGTTGAATCTGGGTTGGGGCCCCAGCTGGCTGCTTTATCCCACCAGTGAAAGGGGTGAAACCCCGGGGAGACTGTGGAGGGAGAAGGGGCAGGATGGTGGTCGGGCACATGGGCAGGTGGCTGGGGGACAGTTCTCACGCAGCTGCAGCAAAGTCTCATCTGAAAGAGGTCCTCCCCTCCTGGGAGCGGGGGTGGCGGTAGCCCCACCTCTCTGGCAGCTTAGGGCCCTATTTGGGACGAGGAAAAGTGTGGTATTTATTTAGTCTTAGGGTGAAGCTGAGGGGTCTGGGGTACCCGAGGAAACCCATTCTTTGGGGGTCAGGACTCCTTGGGCTTTCCAGGGCCTGGTCACAGAGGGGAGGAAGGGGAAGAGAGAGAGAGAGACCGAGAGCACACAGCTCGTAATGGAAACTTGGCTTCCAGCCCCACGCTCCTTCGTTAATGCCTGTGTTTGAGTCTCGGGTCGGGAACCCCTTTCCTCCGGCAGGTACGCTGAGCTAGCTCCACGGCCCACTCCTGTCCCGCTGCTCCGAGCTGGTGACACAGGACATGCTGACACAGAACATGTGAGCCTGCTGCCTCCCTCTTCACCCTCCCCCACCCCATCCTTGATTAATTAGGTCAACTTGTAACTTCCAGGGCCTGGCAGGAGGAGCCAGGAACACGGTGAAGGGGGGCCAAGGGGTTCTGTTGACGTTGCTGAAGCGTAGCTTCATGGAGCAGCAGCCCCTGCAGAGCGGAGAAGTCCAGGGAAGCCAGGGTTGAGGCGGGGAGAGAAGCGGGCACCTCCCCCAAAGCCCTCCGCCTTCCCCACTGGCCACCTGCCCCTGCTCCCTGAATCTGAGACTGTAACCCTCCATGTCATGACCAAGAGACTGGCTGAGTCTCTGAGAAATCCACATTGAGCTGAGCATCCTACTTCCAGTGGGGTTCAGGACCATTTTCTTTTATGTATGTGATGCTTTCTTTCCAGTGATGCTCCTGCCTCATCACTGGCCTAAGAGTTTCTGGGGGAAGGAGACCCCATGAGATGGTCTCACCTGTTATAAGGTGGAGGCTGCATCATGCTTCTGTCTTGCAGTAGCTGAGTAACACGGCCAGATGGATTCTGTCCTCTCCAGGGATCTACCAAGAAGGTGTGGCCTTTGGGGATCCCCAGACCTGGGTTCAGATTCCTGTTTTGTTCCTCTTTGCTTGCTCTGTGGACAAGTCTTTTAACCACTTTGTGCTTAGATTTCCTTAATTGCAATCGGAGTTAACAGTTAAAAGAAAACTGTTGAGATGAAACATAGCGAAGAATGGAAAGTTGTTTGCACAAAATAGACACTCAATAAATGGCTGTTGTGATGACTGTTCGCTGATGGTAGATGTGGCTCTGAGTTTAGGCAGATCACTTCTACTCTAACTTATTTACTCCAGAGGAAGGTTGACCTGAGAACTAACTGCTCCTTCCTACCTCTCCAGCAGTTTTGTGAGGACAGAGAAAATGGGGTGTCATATTGTCACATGTGGTCCTCAGTGGGAAGTGAGTGAACACAATGCTCTTTTTTCATCACTGCTATGTTCTCAGACTCTGGTCTCTGCCTCCGTGTATCAGTGGTCAGTGCTCAAATATATTTTTGTTGAGATTAAAGTTTGTAGATTTTGGAATCCAGAGGCACTGCCTTAATAGTCTGTAATTCCTGACGCTATTGAATCATCGTGTAAAAAAATCCTCTCATTTTCTGCTACAATAGCTGGCTTTATTTTTACATCTGTTAATTGGTATCAGCTTTTCTCTCAGAATTACAGAACTATGGAAATTTGGCCTGAGAAAGAACTTTGGAAGTCACTGAAAGGGATGCTCTTGCTTCTTTGCAAAATGTTGGAGTCTTCCTGAATGTTAGGATTGCAGCTTCACAGGACACTTTTGTTTGACCCAGATTATGAGAGCAGAGAGCCCACTCTTGGTCTCATGTAGGCAGAACGATGCCCCTGGCATCCTGCCTACATCACTTGTCCTCATATCTTTAGGACAATTTCAGCACCTGTGTCTAATTATCTAAGGCCATTTACTGGGTACCAGAGTCCATCTTGATTGGAAGTGCCAAGGAATGAATGTCCCCTGAGAATAGCGTTCATTCAACCCATGGCAGACCAAGAGCAGGTGGGTAAATACCCCAGCTCCCTCACCCTCTGGGTGTCTGAGTTGCATACCCACACTGTCCCCTAGAGCTTTCCAGAGGGGTCAAGCTCTAGTTCACGCATTTTAGCTTCAGACTTGAAACACACCTCCTCCGGCTGGCTCCCCACCCTGCTCCATTGCCCTGTGCCCCATGGGTGCTTCCTAGGATCATCGCCCCCAGGTAAACTACTACCTGTGCTCAAGTCTCTGTCCTCAGGGGCTGCTTCTCTGGAAACCCAGCCTGAGACAAACGAGGTGTCTTTCTTCACACTTTGAGATTGTTTAGGATAATATGGTATTTTAAGTCTGCTTATTGAATGTTGAGGCCACTGACCTTATTCTTTTTTAATTAATTTTTGCAATATATTTTTTTCTGCTTGTCAGTTCAGTTCACTTCAGTCGCTCAGTCATGTCCTGCTCTTTGTGACACCATGAACTGTAGCACGCCAGGCCTCCCTGTCCATCACCATCTCTTGGAGTTCACTCAGACTCACGTCCATAGAGTTCGTGATGCCATCCAGCCATCTCATCCTCGGTCGTCCCCTTCTCCTCCTGCCCCCAATCCCTGCCAGCATCAGAATCTTTTGCAATGAGTCAACTCTTCACATGAGGTGGCCAAAGTACTGGAGTTTCAGCTTCAGCATCATTCCTTCCAAAGAAATCCCAGGGTTGATCTCTTTCAGAATGGACTGGTTGGATCTCTTGCAGTCCAAGGGACTCTCAAGAGTCTTCCCCAACACCACAGTTCAAAAGCATCAATTCTTCAGCGCTCAGCCTTCTTCACAGTCCAACTCTCACATCCATACATGACCACTGGAAAAACCACAGCCTTGGCTAGACGGACCTTAGTCGGCAAAGTAATGTCTCTGCTTTTGAATATACTGTCTAGGTTGGTCATAACTTTTCTTCCAAAGAGTAAGTGTCTTCTAATTTCATGGCTGCAGTCACCATCTGCAGTGATTTTGGAGCCCCTCTCCCCAAAAAAAGTCTGACACTGTTTCCACTGTTTTCCCATCTATTTCCCATGAAGTGATGGGATCGGATGCCATGATCTTCGTTTTCTGAATGTTGAGCTTTAAGCCAACTGTTTTACTCTCCTCTTTCACTTTCATCAAGAGGCTTTTTAGCTCCTCTTCACTTTCTGCCATAAGGGTGGTGTCATCTGCATATCTGAGGTTTCATGAGGTGGCCAAAGTACTGGAGTTTCAGCTTCAGCATCATTCCTTCCAAAGAAATCCCAGGGTTGATCTCTTTCAGAATGGACTGGTTGGATCTCTTGCAGTCCAAGGGACTCTCAAGAGTCTTCCCCAACACCACAGTTCAAAAGCATCAATTCTTCAGCGCTCAGCCTTCTTCACAGTCCAACTCTCACATCCATACATGACCACTGGAAAAACCACAGCCTTGGCTAGACGGACCTTAGTCGGCAAAGTAATGTCTCTGCTTTTGAATATACTGTCTAGGTTGGTCATAACTTTTCTTCCAAAGAGTAAGTGTCTTCTAATTTCATGGCTGCAGTCACCATCTGCAGTGATTTTGGAGCCCCTCTCCCCAAAAAAAGTCTGACACTGTTTCCACTGTTTTCCCATCTATTTCCCATGAAGTGATGGGATCGGATGCCATGATCTTCGTTTTCTGAATGTTGAGCTTTAAGCCAACTGTTTTACTCTCCTCTTTCACTTTCATCAAGAGGCTTTTTAGCTCCTCTTCACTTTCTGCCATAAGGGTGGTGTCTCTGCTTGTCATTATTCTTAATCCTAAGAATTAATTATTCAGGTAAACCAGACTACACAAGTGTCTTGCTTTGACCTTGAAATATCTTTAGGATTGTCTTCACAACTATGGTTAAACTGATATATCTGGTCACCATGTAGGTATTTTGTATTTTAGTCTGAAGTTATGGCTTATTCTAGTTGGGCTGCGTATGCTCGTTTTTTGGTTTTTTTTTTTTTCTTCTCTGTGTAGCACATGGGATCTTAGTTCTTCAACCAGGGGTTGAACCCACAGCCCCTGCCTTGGAAACACAGAGTCGAGAGAGAGAGAGAGAGAATAAACATAGGGGCTCTTCTGGCTAATATGTAAAGTTGTAATTAGCTGCTTGATAAATTTACGCGTGGTAGCAGGTTCCAGTTGATTGAGGAAGACCTCAGTGCATGAGCTGCAGGCTTATATGTGTCCTGTTGGCTTAGGTGAGATGCCCACATGCACTGTGACTTCCAGAAACTTCCACGAGTCTTACCGTATCCATTCACCAAGTGGGAATGGTGACTCCAACATGAACTTCCTGAGCACCAACAGTGATTCCGTGTCAGAGAGACAGCAGTGGACCCAGAGACAGTGATCAGGCTCCGTCTTTCTTTCCAGAGCAGTGTCACAAGGTTCCGGTTACATAATGAAAGTGACATCATTTGAGAAACTAGAATTACCAAGGAAATAGAGGAGAGGGTATGATGACCTTCAACTCTTCACTGACCATTTCAGAACACTAGGTTGTGACTTGGTGGGGCCCGGCCTCTGGTCTTTTGTAAAGGCCACTGGTCCCATGAGTTAAACTCTTTGTCTTTTTCTTACATCCATTTTCTAACCACAGCAACTCTGGACACTCAAGAGGTAGCCAAAGCTTCATGTCATGTCTTTCTTGAGTTCCAAACCACTAGAGAGAGCCATCTGTGTGCTGTTTCCAAAATCCAAGGACTCTCTGAGTCCTGCTCTGTTGTTATTTTACATTTGTCCTACATGATTTAAAAAAATTTTTTTACATGATTTGTCCATAGTGGTCAAGGCCATTGGCAACTCTATCCTTTTTGAAATTCTCTTTTTGCCTACCTTCTGTAACACCACTTCCCTTGCTCTTTTCTTTCTTTTCATGATCTTTTGCTGAAGGCTTTAACTCTCCTTTCTCTGGAGGAATGCTGAGTTTCCCATGGTTTCGTCTCCATTTCCTTCTCTTTAGGAAAAACCATTCATACACTTGCCATATGCTCCCCTGCTTGTTTATAGTTATCCTGATGTTCTGGGTAGCTGAACTGTTGCCCTGCAGTGTCTGCACCCACATTATCCGGGCAGCACACCACCCTGTGGATGGCCCACGGACACTTCAGATTCAGCACATCCTGAGCAGAAGGCACCACATTGTCCCCAGCGTGTCCCTCCATGTCTGTTCTTTGTCCTGACACCTCCATCCTCAGGGTCGTCTCAGTTGGAGACCTCAGCCCTACTCCTGCATTCAGTGGTCAGCTTTCCCCTGGTTTGTGCTCTTCATCTCATGTTTGTGGAAATCTTGTTATGTGGGATTCACTAGCCTAGGCTCTGGGCATGTTGACACGGTGTCTTAGCTTGGGTGATCCAAGAAGCAGATCCTGAGCAGGTGTTCAATTGCAGGTGCTTTATTTGGGAGGTGATTCAAGGAAATACTGAATATAAATATCTTTTTTTGTTTTTGTTTTGGCCTCGCCGCATGGCTTGTTAATCTTAGTTCCACCATCAGGAATTGAACCTGGGCCCCAGCAGTGAAAGTGCAGAGTCCTAACCGCTAGACCACCAGGGAATTCCCTTCAAAGACATACAGGTTGGGGACCAGATGCTGGTGAGCAGGAGCCAGTCTAACTGACTTAGTGGACCCAACTGGGTCCTTTCTTTTCCTAAGTCCATGTTCAGTGAGGTCACATTGGTAGCTTGAAATTGGACATGGTGAGAATTTAATCTACACCATGGAAATTGACCATGACTACAAATCCGGACTTTCCTACAGAGAACTGGTTGTTCAGCATTTCTCAGCATGTCACTGGGGGCACAGAATTAAGACAGGGAATGCATGCATGCTCAGCTGCTTTAGTTGTGTCTGACTCTTTGTGATCCTATCCTCTGTCCATGGGATTCTCCAGGCAGGAACACTGGAGTGGGTTGTCATTTCTTCCTCCAGGAAGACAGGGAAGGACAACAGCTAATAAAGTCTGATTTATCAGGAAAGTCGCCCTGAAGACATCTGGAGTCATCCCAGTGGAGTAGACTGGAATCTGGATTAGAACACACACTTCAGTCATCCCTCCAGAGCAATGAGGTGTTTATACAGTGCCCCCTAGCAGTCGTTGGCTGAGGGCTGCTGCTGGGGGCCTGGCAGGATCCAGCACTGGAGAAGCCCCCCAGGAGTTAGAGACGGGATGCTGAGCGTAGTGGTCAGAGGTGTCAGGGCTGTCCACGGGACTGAGCGCTGATGGCTGAGGGTGCTGGGCACCCAGTGTGAGCAAGGGTCACACCAGCTGTTAGTGACCTGTGGCTGTGGTCTCTTTCTCCCTAGACCTGAATGTCATGGACTTCATCGGGCAAGACACACAGTGGACCGTGGGGAGGAAGTTAATGCAGGTGAATGACTCGCTGACTTCAGAAGATGCAGGACCGCGGAGCAGCAAGAACTGCACTGAACCAGGTAAGATGATGGGCGCACTGGGGCCTTTATACTGGGAATGGGGCTACTGGCAGTGGCCATAGCCCAGGAAGGGCCAGATCTGTGGTTTTCCTCTGAGTTCTGATCCACAGAGACTCAGGATATTTAGGGGCAGGTGTCTAAGAAATGCAAAGGCAAGATCCCAGGGGGACAATTCAGGTGTGTTTCCACCTCTGTGTTTGTTCCCTTGGGCGGTGGGGGAAAAGGTGAGTCAAAGTCCTGGTCTAAAATATGGATGCTGGTGCCATTCCAAGGGGCATTAAGCCAGGAGCAGGTGGATGAGGATGTCCTGTGGTCATCTTACTTTGATGCCTGGAGTCCTCTCTGCTTGGTTTTTAATCGAGAGCCTTGTTTCTGCCACAGTAAAGGCACAGGTGTTGAACCAGACCCTCACCTCTGATGCTGAGCTTGGAAGAAATGGATGTTCATGTGTCAGCAGTTATATTTGATAGCACAAGTAGAATGTGCCTTTCCTCAGAACATTTTACCTCTAATGTTTTTGAACTTTCAAGAGAAAACTAATAGAAGGGGATCAAAGGAACTTGAACTCAGCTCAGCCAGACTTTGGCCAAGGCAGGTGGCCTCTGGACGGATGAAGTCTGCTTGTTTAGACTGGGTGGCAGCCTCCCTGTCTGAAAAGGTCCAGAGAGCAAATATGTTAGGCTTTGAAGACCTGATACTGTGTCTATAGTATATGTTTATGATTTAATTTTATTTTTAATTAGAGGACAATTACTTTACAATATTATGATGGTTTCTGCCACACATCAACACGAATTGGCCATAGGTATGCCCGTGTCCCCTCCCTCCCCATCCTACCTCTCCAGACCGTCACAGAGCAGCAGTGAAACATGTACACTGCTATGTGTAAAATGGAGAGCCAGCGGGGGTTTGCTGTATGCGCAGGGAACCCAAAGCTGGTGCTCTGTCTATAAGACATTTTTAAAGATTTTTATAATCTTTATAATCTTTAAAAAATAAAAAAACAATTTAGCTCATGGGATGGTCTGGGCCTGTGGCCATATTGTCAGCCCTGACATGAAGTTCTCAGATGTCTTGTGGGCAGGGCGGGGGTGGTTCTTCCTTCCTTATGTGGTGGAGTCTTGGGCCTCAAGTGTGCCCCCTTTAAGGGCCTGGGAGCTCAACCACCCAGTGATCCTGCATGCAAACGCTGGCCTCATTTTAAGCATCAGCCTAGATGGGCATATACAATCTTCATTGCAGCCCAAAGAACCGTAGCCCTCGGGTTACAGAAGGTGAAATTGTGTGTCTGTATTTTTCTTGGGAAGGTGGATAGAGGTTCCCTTTCCAATGGCTGGAAAGAACTAAAAATAGATTACCTTTCCCTGCCAAAAACAGCCTACAACCTGACATAATCTATATTCCTTAAGCTGGAGAATTCAAGGGTCCCTGTGGCTGTTATGTAGCACTCTGAAAGAATACCCTTCACTGATGCACGTGGGGGCTGCGTGAGCTACAAGTGAAAGCCGGGTTGAAGGTTTATGTGCCATTACCATGTGGACAGAGGTGCCTGTCTCCTGGGAGGTGGACTTCTATGGGGGCTGGCCCAAGAGGCGTGGCAGGGATGCTTCAGGTCACTGCTGTGCTGGTAACCCTGTTTGCCGATCGGGTCTTACAGTCAAAGGTATGTCAGCATCTTTTTGCAGTGAGAATGCAGGCGGTGACTGGGACGTCAGGAGACAGGAGATTCAGTTCTAGGAGCCCAGCCTTGCCATGGGCACACCTTTGGATGCAAGAGAATGGCGTCAGACAAAGTACAGAGCCCTGCTCTGGGACTGGGGTCCAGCTCTGCGCAGGGCGATGGAAACTTCTGTTCCCTGGAGTTGGGACCTTGTGTCAGGGGAGATGGTGCTGGCTCACTGTGAGTGGCATTGCTGACTGTTTCAAAGAATGTGTTTCTCAGGTGACAGGTGTAAAAGAATAAGGCGCATGAAATGCCATCGTGAGACAGGAATGACTCAGCTCACAGGCAGAACAGAAATGTCCAGCTAAGAAGAGCTAAAGCCAGCACCTGTTGGTGTTGGCAAGAAAGTGGGGGTGCAGGGCAAGGAGGAGAGGAGAGACTCCGGGGGTCAACAATGGTGGGGGATGGCAACAAATAAGAGCTCCCCGTCCTGCAGCTCCAGTGCAGGTTGGGAAGCAGCCTTCTGGACTGGCCTCCTTCCTGTCCACAATGGTGTCACAGAGCAGGACACTCACGGCTCCTAGGGATGGCGTCAGGGCTCCCTCTGTGCCCAGCACTGAGTGTCCACATGGGGACCTGAGTGGGGGGGTGGTGTGGCCAAGGGAAGCACAGTATTAGGGTCACAGGTGGGAGTTAAGTTGGCTCTTGTTGTGAAGTGTGCCTGGTGCTTTCTGATGTCACAGGGATTCTCAGGCTGTGTCCTTGGAACCCCTGGCTGGAGACGCCATTGGAATGAAATTGACTGGGAGGCTGGTGATGGGTTGACATGTGTTCTGGTTATGGAAACAGTTGGAGGATGGGGCTGGCTTGCTTCCTCACTTGGGAAGCAGACCTAGTTTAACCCTCTGTCCCTTCCACTGCATAAATGCAGAGTAGGAACTCACAAACTCTTCCACCCCTAAGACACCAGGTCCAGTTCCCCTTAGTAAGTCCCTACTTTGTGTTCCCAGAATTTCGTGTCCTGCTGCACTCCCCGTCCTTTTATCCCTCTTCCATCCCTGTTCCTCGCTCCCCCTCTCCCTTCCCTGCTCCCTCTCTTTGATAACCATGAGGCCAGAACACAGTCCTGGGGACAGCCAGGATCCCTAGCCCATTGGACAGTGGCTGTGCTATCTTTGTGTGTGTGGCAAGCTTGATATGGCTCACTTTTCATAGGACAGCTGCCACTTTAAAGACACGTAAGGGACTTCCCTGGTGGCATAGTGGGTAAGAGTTCACCTGCTGATGCAGGGGACCCAGGTTGATCCCTGGTCAAGGAAGATCCCACATACCATGGAGCAACCTGTGAGCTGCCACTACTGAGCCCACCCGCCTAGAGCCTGTGCTCCGCAACAGAAGAAGCCCCCACAATGAGTAGCCCAAGCATGGCAGCAAAGAGTAGCCCCTGCTCACTGCAACTAGAGAAAGCCCATGAGGCAATGAAGACTCAGTGCAGTCATAAATAAATTAATAACATTAAAAAGACATCTAAGATTTTTAAAAAAATTTTTCTCTTAAATGGCATTCTTCCCTGCCCCTTCAAAGACCTGGTTTTGGTGAAAATTTGTAATTTTTTCCTCCAGATCTGTATGAAAAAGACTGAGGTCCAGGCTCTAATTTTTCTGTCATCGTTCCAGCCCTCTGAGAATTTTTAAGGTTGTTTTCTTAGCCTGACATTGCCAATCTCATCTCGAGCCCGGAAACATTGTCTTTTGGCAAATAACACTTGAAACTGTTTACTCAGATGAACTATTATGAGAAATTTAACTGAATAAATTCGATCCATGGAAAATTAAGTCAGCTAAATGTAATACTGAGGGTGGTAGACAACTGTAGCAGAGAGGGCTTCTTGGGAATGTGTGTTGGTACACTTTGCAGAATTTTATTCTACACTTTGCAATCTGCCTCGAGAAAAAATATCTATCATCTTTTGGTTTTTAGTTCTTTGATATTTTAAGGAAATGAGGTTTTCCTCAGAGTGCCTCTTTCAAAGAAACTTGGGAAGAAGGAAGCTATTTAAAACGAAAGCCTTTGGTGTGGGCATCACCCTGAGATGACTGCATTTCCCCTTTAAAAAATTTTTTTTGGAATATAGTTGATTTGCTATGTTGTGTTAGTTTTAGGTATACAGCAAAGTGGTTCAGTTACACATATACATATATACATCCCTTTTCAGATTCTTTCCTCATGTAGTTGTCACAGAATATTGAGTAGAGTTCCCTGTGCTGGTGGGTTATCTGTCTTATAATAAGGGTCGATATGTTCATCCAAGCTCCTGATTTATCCTTCCCCCGCATTTTTCTGTTGATAGCCATAAGTTTGCTTTCAACATCTGAAGGTCTGTTTCTGTTTCCATTTTCTTCAGATAAAGGGCTCAGCTCCCTCTCTCTGCCTGACTTGTTGGTTCTGAGGTCTCTGGGCACAGGGAAGCCACCTTGAGCCTTTGCTTCGGACAGAGGCCGGCAGGCACTGACCCCATGGGGCTGTGCAAGAGGCATTACTGGATCAGGTGGCTGTTTACTGGAATGGCCAGAAACCACAGAGTCTAAGAGTCAAATCTGAACTGTCCTAGAGGAGGGAAGTCAGGTCAGGATTGGAGAAGCAGTTCAGGGAGAAGTCCAAAGGTAGGTGTGGACCATGAACAGAACCCGGAGGCCAGGCTCAGATGCACAAGCAAGTGAAGGCTGGTTCAGCTGCAGGTCGTGTACACAGGGAGGGTTGGGATCCTGCTGTTTTTGAGTTTAAACCATAATATCAGGGTCAGCTGGTTTAATACCACAAGACTGGATATGTCCAATCTACAAAGCACAAAAGGTCCAAATCTCTCACCATTTACATAAAGAAAAAAACGAATGACCTGCCTGAGGTCACAGGGCTTTTCCAGAAGCAGAGCAGGGCCCCTAGCTGTCCCACATGGATAATCAATGCATATCGATAATTATCTAGAAAATCTGACACTTGCATCATTTAGAAGAACACGGTCCTGTAGAAATATAATGCAAGCTACAGATGTAATTTTGAGATTCCTAGTAGCTACATTAAAACCATAAAAGGAAACAGATGAAGTTAATTTAATACTATATTTTCTTTAATCAAACATTTCCATAATATGAGGATTGACAATTTTCAATCGCCTTAATGTTTTATCCCTGAGTTTGAACCCAGGAACTAAGATTATTTTTAAAAGTCTTAAAATGTATACTTTACTGGAGTAGCTCATACAACAGTTCTCTAACTTCTCTCTGCAGTTGTAATTTTCATAATGATTCAAACAATAGCTGTGGACATTCTTAAGTGGAACACCTTAAGAATCACCATTGTGATCCATTCTTAAGTGGATACCCATTGTGATCTGCTCTTCAGTTTGTATCAAGTTCTTTACTGAATTAGGGCAACAGTAGCGTCTGTAACAAGTAAGTCCTTCAGACTTGGGGGTTTAACACAAAAGAAGTTTCTTTCTCATGTGAGGTTCTGGTCTGTGGGTGGCCCTGTTGCTAGAGGTGGTCTGTGGATTCTGAAATTTCCATTTTGAGGCTTCACTGTTCTCACGCTTGGTTTCCAAGGTCACTGTGCGGCTCTGCTTGAAGGGGAAAGAACAGGGGGGTTGTGCATAGCTGGGTTTCATGGACCAGACCCTCCCTCCTGCTCACATTCTGCTGGTCAGGGCTCAGGCAAGACCACTTCTAACTGCAAGAGAGACTTCTCCCATTCCCCCGGAAGAAGAGAAAGAGGTTTCACCCTCAAACTTGTTCCTTATCAAAAAACAATTGTCTCAATTTTCCTTTATGCTTATCTTATTTCAAAAGCAATATACTCCCTGTAGACAAAAATCATAACCTAAATTTATGTCTTCTGAGGCTGGCTTAGACAGTAAAGAATTGGCCTGTAACACAGAAGACCCAGGCTTGATCCCTGGGTCAGGAAGATCCCCTGGAGAAAAGAGAGGCTACCCACTCCACTATTCTTGCCTGGAGAATTCCATAGACAGAGGAAACTGGTGGGCTAGTCCTGGGGTCGAAAATAGCCGCCTGAGTGCCTAACACAACACTACCTCTTGGTTTAACCTTCATGGTTCTCACCTGGTCAGGTGACACTTTGATTCTCTTTTCACCTTGAGAGGGTCACAAGTCATGTAGAAATTATCCCAGGTGTGTCTGCTTGCAAATTACATCTTTTCTTTGTAAATGCAAGGAGTGTAGGAAAAATAGCAGATGTTTGAAGATGTGTGAAATCATTGGTGAAATATGGAGAGAGCTTGGGTTTCAGAGTAAATCCTAAGTCTCTGTGCTGTCTCTTTCAACCTATGTGATGCCAGGTGAGTTTCCTGAATTCCTTGAATCTCTTTTCTGCCATCTGTAAAATGCATATTTAGATGCTCACATCATGAAATGAGCTAAGCTTCATAAAACAGCAAGAGTATAGGATGGTTGGATGGCATTATCAACTCAATGGACCCGAGTTTGAGCAGGTTCCGGGAGATAAAGAAAGACAGGGAAACTTGGCATGTTGCAGTCCACGGACTTGCGGAGTTGGACACGATTAAGTGACTGAACAACAATAAATGGTGGCTGTGTTATCTTTGTTACTAGAAGGATCCTTAGGGATCTTAAGAGAAGAATCAATGTTTATTCTCTCAAAATGCTTGAGGGACTTCCCTGGTGGTCCAACCATTAAGACTTCTTGCTTCCACTGTGAGGGGTGTGGACTTGATCCCTGGCTGGGGAACTAAGATCCTGCGTGCCATGTGGTGAGGCCAAAAAGTAAAAAAATCAATCAATCATAAAAATAAATAAAAAATGAAAATGCTCGAAAACCCCTTATTCCAGAGTGTCCTGTCAGTAACTCTGACCTTGCCCTCCTAATCCCTTTCCCCTCAGCAGCCAGGCTGACCCAGAGCAGCTGAGGGCAGGATCTCTGGGTGCTGACTGCCTCTCCCTTCCACCCTCTGACCCTGACTGGGATGCTCTCAGGCCTAGGACAGCCTCTGGGAGCTTTGGGGTAGATGTAGCCTGGGGAGGGCCTGACCTCTCTCCTCAGTCTCCTAGGCCTCAGACTTTTTAAACAAGCTCCCAGGACACAGCCAGTGGTGTGGCTGAGGGCTGGGGGAAAGCACGTCCGAGTTGACCTGCTTATTGTGGCTCCCACCAACCAGCACACGCTGGAGAATCTGGGCAGTAAGCCTGGTACTTCTTCTACCTGGGTGCTCCCCATAGCCAGTGGGCTGATGGCCACCCTCCAGTTTGCCTCCCCTGGGACTGGCCTGGGCTGATAAGGTTTCCATCTTGGACAGTAAGGTTAAATGAGTTCACGTCTGGGTTATCACACTGGCGCTTCTGTGGTTCCTGATATAGTGTGAGACCATTAGTGTGACTGAAATGTCTATCATAGAACAATAAAATCCCTGCATTAAAGATTAGCAGCCTATTTTAGAAGCTGACTCAGAATGAAGTGGATGTGAGCCCAGCTCAGTGGCTTGTCCATCCCAGCCAAGGCCTTGCTCCCTAGCCCCGTGTCTACAGTGGGATGTCAGGACTCCACTGATGGGTTTGGGGACACGGGGCCGAGGAATGGAAGAGAACAGGCTGCAGCCCAGCAGGTCAGGCCACACTGACAGGAGCATGGGACTGGGGTCCGAGTCACAAAATAGGCACTTGGAGTACCCACCCTGCCTCAGAGTCATTGCGAGAACCAGAAGAGAAGGGATGTCCATGTTTTATAATTGTAAAATACTTCTGAGTGGAGTCAGGGATGTGGTCCAGGGTCCCACAGACCTGGAGAGGCATCCTGCTTTGACATCCATGGGCTGTGGGGCCCTGGGCCAGTCATTTAACTTTTCCAAGCCTCAGTTTCCTCCCCTGCAAAGTGGGGGTAATTCACGGAACAAACAGAAAGGGCTGCCATGGAGAGTCAACAAGATAAAGCGTGTGAAGAACTTGGCACAAGGGACTTCCCTGGTGGTCCCATGGCTAAGACTGCATGTTCCCAATGCTGGGGGCCAAGGTTCAATCTCTGGTCAAGGACCAAACCCCACGTGCTGCAACTAAGACTTTGAATGCCACAACTTAAGATCTTGCAGGCTACAATAAAAGATCCTGTGCACTGCAACGGTGACCTGGCACAGCCAAGGACATACACAAATAAATATGAAAATGAAGAAGCTTAGCACAAAGCTTAGCGTATCCAGCTGTGACTTGATGCCCATTTCTGGAGCACCCACTGTGTGCTCAGGGGTCCTGCACCCAAAGCCTCAGTTATACACAGAAGGATGTGGTTATCACTCATGCACTGGCTTGGGCATGCAGACGTCTCCTCTAGGAGGAGAGTAAAGTCAGTCTGACTGTATTGATATGATAATAGCTAGGTGGAAAGTAAAAATATTCTTAATTTTCAAAGCATACATGTTGGGCACATGAACATTCTGTTTGCATCAGCCTCTACTTCCCAATGGCTCTTTCTTGGGAAATGGGAATTTCACTTACACTGCAATCTTAGTTGACTCTCCTGGGAAAATCCATGAAGTCACTGACGACAGGGGTTTAGGTCTTTACACTGCATGTACAAGGTTGGATGTGCTGAGTGGATGTCAGTGGATGAAGGAAGGAGAAGTAAGGGGCAGTGAGAAGCGGGAAAGAAGCTGGACTTATTCTCTGCTCAGGTCTCTCCCCATAGGTCAACTCATCCAGAAAGATGTGATCCATGTCCCAAGAGCAACTGTCCTTCCATATTCCAGAAACAAAGTTTCCCTCCCATCTGCACCATTTGATCACACATAGGAGACCTATTAAGTTAAATTATAATTTGATACTGAGTTTAAAGGAAGGGAAGATGAAACACAGATGTACCCATCTCTCTGTGAGTGTATTCATCATTGACCCAGTTTGATGCAGAATATTGGCCTCTCTGCAGGAATCACTGTGTATTTGTAGCTCACAGAAGGATGTTTCCTTTAATGGGACTCAGGATAAAGAATGTGGTGCCCAGTGGATCTGCTTAGTGGTTCCCAAGGGCACACAGTAATGAACCTAAAATAGTCTTTTTAGTACCAAATGTCATTGTTACAGTTTTGTATCTTCTCTCTCCCCATTTAGTCTCAAGACTCTTGCCTTTAGGTACCTTTTGTCCTACTCCCACATTTTATTATGAAAATATGCAAACATGCAGAGAAATTGAGTGAATTTTACAGCAAACACCCTCCGACTCAGCACCTAAGTTCTTTAATTTGCATTTCACACTACTGGCTTTATCATGTTTACTCACCTCTCCACCCCTTTATCTATCCGTTAATCTATCTTATTCTTTTTTGGAAGTGATTTGAAGAAGGAAATACACTCTGTCTCATATAGGTTTAGCATGTGTGTCATTAACTAGATGTTATGAATCTGTTTATCCATCTTGGGTAACAAGATGTTTATCCAAATGCTGGGTAACATTTATGCACAATGAAGTTTACAAGTCTTCAGTGTACAACCCGTAAGTGGTACCTATTACCTATGCAAACTCTGTGGCCAGCTTCCAAAACAATATGGGACATACCATCATTCCAGGAAGTTTCCTCAAGTCCCTTTTCAGTAAACGCAAAGCCCAGCCCACCCACACACAATTACTCTTCTGATTTCTATCACCATAGATTAGTTTGTACTTGTTCTAGGCCCTTCTGTACATGAATCTTACCCTATATGCTCTCTGATGCAGGACTTAGTCTGTAGCACACTGCTTTTGAGATTCATCCATGTTTCTTTGTTTAGATGCATCCTGACTCTACATGCACACTCACACATACACAAATGTATGTAGATAACTCATACACATGTGACATGCTTTCCATGTAAATGCTATCATGTTGGGTATATTTCTCTCTAGGAAGTGCCTTGTAGATTTTGGTCACTTTCCTTAGATACTTATTTTAGGTCCACTTTCAAAGAGACCTTTGTGATATCTGTCAAATTAGCAAGCACTTTGGTTGGCCAGAGGAGGTTAGTCATAGATGGCCAGTTGCCCCTAATGACCCCTCTTACTTCCCTTGGAGCAGAACCACAAACTGGATTCAGCAACCCTGTGGTTTTAAAAGGGGAAAGGAGGAAGAGCGAGCAGAGAGGAGGGGCGATCTCCCTTGTCTATAAGGTTTTATTACTTCTGATGCAACACTGAACATTCAGTTATTCAGTGATGACAAGAGGTGGAAGGTCTTGAAAAGCCTTGAAGGTCCAGAAAATGGGCTGATTCGTTGAGTCAGAGGCCATGCTCCTTCTGCTGTGGAAGCTGCTTCCTAGGGGCTGGCATGACATCCCTTTTCACTGGAGCTGGGCACAGTCCTCTCACAAACAGCATCAGAGAAAGATTGGGGAAGGTCACCAGCCCCACTAAGGTGGGAATTTGTGTGTCTGTGTGTGTGTGTGTGTGTGTGTGTGTGTTAGGGTCTTTGGAAAGTATGAGAGCCGCGTTGTCCACAGTAAGCTCTGTCCCAGCAGAACCCTTTGTTGGCCCAATCTGCATTCTTTGTGCTCCTTGTTTCCTTGTCAGTTCCTGACATACATGTTGACTGGGAGGAGGTCCTCTGAGACACACATATGACTCTCCAGTGACGGCACACCCTTGGTGATCATCCATTGCTTGCTGTGACCATCAAGCACCTTGACTCAGTTCTGGCTCCCTTAGAAGCAGATGCTGAGGCAAAGGTTTGAATATATGCAGTTTATTTGGGAGACGAGTCCAAGAGACCCCTGGGAGTAGAGAGTAGAGAAGTGAGATAGGGGAGAGAGGGCATGTCCTGAACCAGTTATAGTGTGGTCACTAGGTTAGTGAGCTGGGATGGAGTGTGGAAGACACCTGGATATTCTCCCTCAATGGGGTGAGGGAGTTGGAGTATTGATGCACCAGCTCCTGTCACTCACTGGTTGAGGGCTGCTCCTGGGGGTGGTGATGCCCCTTGTGCAGGTGGAGTAGCACCTATGGGTGGAGACAGCCCCAGGGGAATTGGGGGGGCAGGTGCTGGCGGTTGGATGTTGGGTCAGTGAACACCCAAGAGCTAAGGAGAGGGAAGGTGAGCAGAGCAGCAACAGCGATTGCTAAACACCTACTTCTCTGTTTCCAGGATGTGGTTTCATGTTGTTGAACAGGTTGGAAAGGTCATCGTGACCCAAGAAGAGCGCATAGCATCACTCAGTACTTCCTCTGTCTGTGCGTGGATTTTTCTTGCTAGGTGCAGCCCTTGAACTCACCCCATTTGTTTTTACTGCATCAGAATGTGTGTTTGCACAAGTGCTGACTGCTCACTAGACCCTCCTGCCACAAGCAGGAGCTTAGGTAAACCCAGTAGAGGAGGCTTCCTGGCCTGGCCGCAGCAGATGAGCCCTTCTGGCCGGGCCAAGAGCGGAGGGCTTTTCAGGAAGACAGGAGTCGTCCCTCCTGTCCTCATTCATCCGACTGCCTCTGTGTCTGTGCTGGCCTTTGGGGGACCTTAGCAAAATTCAGGACATGTCAAAGTTGAGAAAAGGAGAAACCAAGGAGCCCTGCATAAGCTCTTTCTGCAAGAAAACAGAACCTTTGCCCACCAGGCAGATCTTCTGCTTTGCAGTCAACTAAAGTAAAAGATTCTTTCTAGAAGCATTGCTGGGGCCCGAGGTCTAGAATGTATGTAAACTCAGGGTCAAGATTGAATGTGAACCCTGAATCAGAATTGAGAAATGTGTGTCCTTTGCTCTCTGGGATATGTGTTATTTCAGGGACATTCACTGAATTGTCCAGCTTCAGAATCAAGCTAGAGTATCCATATCCTCAGGTAACCAGTTCATCCCTCACCAGGCTCTGTCTGGCGTGAAATATAATCTATATTTTATAGAAAATCATCTCTCAAGGTGGCTTAATGTGTTTAAAGTGGGGAACCCTGTGACCCTGGTATTCAGGTCTGTGGTCTCATAGCTCTTAGAGCCCTCAAAAGTGAGATTTCCAAAAAAATACATTCCACTAAGTGATGTTCTTCAGCCCAAAGCCTGACACAATGGGAAGTAACTCTTACCTGGAATTTGAGACATTTGGGTCCTTGAAGGCTAAGAGATGCTATTTGTAGCCCCTGAGGAAGGCTGGTACCTTATGTTGTCTTAAGACATACCTAAGGTGCTCTGATCTGTCTTTCAACATGAAATATCTCTCGTTCTCCTCCTCTTGAATATGACTGGCTTTCATGATTCACTTCTAACAGATGGACTGTGGCAGAAGCTCTGTGGTCTCCAAAGCTGAGTCCTCTAAGGCAGTAGGGTTCCCCCAGCTCTTCCTCTTGGGATGGTGGCTCCGGGAACCTGGCCACCCTGCTGGGAGGAAGCTCAGGCATCACAGGGGCCATCGGCAAGACCCTTGCTGACCATGGACAGCCAGCATCACCACCCAGACACCTGAGCAGAGACACCCTCTAGATGACCCCAGCCCCAACTACTATCAGATGCAGCCACGTGAGGCCCCCAGTGAGAGCTGCCTGAGTCACCCCAGAACCAGGAGACAGACATGATGATACACAGTTGTTGCTGTTCGGAGCTGCCCGTTTGGGCTGCTTTGTGTGCAGTAGTAGTGACTGGCACACGCATACACTCTTGGTCATTCTGCTCAACAGCTTCTGGGGATGGTGAGAATCTCTGCTCTGGATCACTTCCTTCTTTTGTCTAGTGCAGTGACTCACTTGGTGCTCCCCAGCACTGGTGTTTGGTGGGGCCAGACAAGGACAGGCATGTTTCTTGGATCCAGCGTGGTAGCTAGAGGTGGCATGAGGTTTCCAGTTGTTCTGACGCCAGCAGGTTGGGTCTGAAGGCCTCTTCTGAGTCCAGCTACAGAGTGGGTGGAGGGTGGAGAAGCTGTTTCTTTCCATCCAGTCGAGATCACAGTGGTGATCTCCTCATTGTCCCTGAGCTCCGGGCTCTTGGGCTGGCTCTGCACACCCAGCTGGCTTTTGTGTGGTAACCCCACTGTCTGGCCTTTGCCTGAGGCATCACAGGCTGGAGGGTGCACAGCAGTTTGGCTCCATGGCCCTGTCCTAGGCTCTGGGCCTGCAGAGGGCAGGTCCTTGGGCACCCAGCCGGGGCAGTTCTCTCTCACGTCCCCTCGTCCCCGGTGCCCCTCTCTTGGTCCAGCCCAGGAATGGCTTCTCCTTGTCTTCACTGTCTTAGGGGAAAATGTGAAAATGCATGGGAGAGAACTGTGAATGTCCTGCTAGGTGTTTCCACAGACAGAAAGTTCTAATAGGGGGTTAGTGAGTGGTTGCTGGGCTGGGCAGGAGTGGCATACTTACATGGATGTTTTATCTTCTCTGAAAACCATAAATTAGAGTCACAAACTCTCAACATGCAGAGACTTTTAAGAAATTGCATGACCTAGCAGTTCATGTAAGTGCGGAGTTCCCTTTGTAACATCACCAGAAAGTGGTTCTCTGTCCTGTCCCAGGATATCTGCAGTGATGGAGCTCAACCCCCATATCCTGTGAGGGGCCTTTTTTTCCCTGGGCCTCCAGGTTTATTACAGTTGTCTTCCTCGTGCTGAACCAGAACATCTTCCTTTTAGTCATTGTGAGTTCTGTAAAACAAATCTATTCCTCTTCTGCTTGGCGTACCTGTAAGGTCAGCTGCTGGTCTTCCTTGTTTGCTTCCTGGTTTCCTTCTCTTCAGTTTCTCAGCTGCCCCCCTCCCAGCCCTCGGCCCCTGTATGACCCCTCACTCTCGTGATTACTTTATGGACCAAACATTCCTCCTCAACTCTTAAAAATGTTGTTTGAACTACACATGGAGAAGTTGGACTTGATATAGTCATGCTCAGGTGTTAGATACAATTATTACTATTTCAGATGTAAACTCAGCATTCCTGATTTAGGATTGAAATCTATAGGTTCTTTCCAGAGAAATGGTAAGGGGACCAGGCATTTTTTTTTCAGGGACAAGGTAAGGGGACCAGGCATTTGTCGGGCATCTCCTTGGAATCAGGGCTGGGCTAAATGTGCTTGGACTGAGACCTGCAGCGTCTCCTTAATTTTCCTACCAGGCCTGTGAGTCAGGCATCCCTGGGGCATCTGGGGGTGTGGGGAGGTGGCAGAGCTGGAGTGAAAGCCTGGCCACGCCCAGGTGCCCCTTCCAGCATCTCACTCTTCTCTGTACTGAACTCCAGGCAGAAACATAGTGTTGACGCATCATTTCCACCAGTGCTGGTCTTTGCCTGCGGGTGATGAACCCTGCATGGGCAGGACCAGGGCCGTCAACTCATGGTTGTATCCCCAGGGTTTGGATTATTCCCTGAATGCCCCAAATATCTGTTGATGTTCATTCTTTGTTGAACAAATGATTGATTGAATGAATGACTCCTTGGAACTTCTCAGTGACAGTTGTTGTTTTTCACAGTTTATCTTGAGAGAACAAACCCCTCAAAACTATAAGGGAAAATACAACAAATTCCAATGTACTTGTTCTGGGAATTAATAAATGATAACATTCTTTAAATATTGGAAGAAAAGCAGTGACAAACCTAGACAGGTTATTAAAAAGCAGAGACATTACTTTGCCTACAAAGGTCCCTGTAGTCAAAGGTATGGTTTTTCCAGTAGTCATGTACGGATGTGACAGCTGGACAGTAAAAAAGGCTGACTGCTGAAGAATTGATGCTTTTGAACTATGGTGCGGGAGAAGACTCTTGAGAGTCCCTTGCATTGCAAGGAGATCAAACCAGTCAATCCTAAAGGAAATCAACCCTGATTATTCACTGGAAGGACTGATGCTGAAGCTGAAGCTCCAATACTTTGGCCACCTGATGAAGAACTAACTCATTGGAAAAGACCCTGATGCTGGGAAAAGTTGAAGGCAGAAAGAGAAGGAGATGAAAGAGAATGAGATGGTTGGATTGCATCACCAACTGAATGGGCATGAGTTTGAGCAAGCTCTGGGAGTTGGTGATGGAGAGGGAAGCCTGGCATGCTGCAGTCCATGGGGTTGCAAAAAGTCAGACCTGACTGAACGACTGAACAACAACATTCTTTATTTGCTTCCAGTTTCTTTTTAGTTATTAGAAATATAACAGTTGCAGAGCAGATGGATATTCCCTTTATTCACCTCCTACGATTTTCCACGTTCGGAAGCACCATCAGGCTTATTTTCAAGGTGGTTGACCTGTGTTTAAATTTTTTGTGTCCTGTATTTGTATGCATGAGCGATAAGTAATATGGTTTGATGTGCTTTCAAATTTATGTGAACGTTATTCTACTAGACTGATGTTCTTTGATGGTATGTGCAAAATCATTCATTTGAACAGCTCTCTTGTTTTCCATTGTATGACTTTGTTTCCACTTATTTGTCCATTCCCAGGAATACATATGTGCTCGTTTTCTGTTCCCTGCCATGGGGTGATTCCTACTCTTCCCACCCAAAGTTTTCAGGTAAGGGACCTTAGAGCCAGCAGTTAGAGGACCCATCTAAGGTGTCACAGTTTTAACAGGTGCTTAAAGCAGAGAATGAACCAGACTTGTTCTCTGTCTCAGGCATTGGCTGTCTAACACCTAACACCCCTAACAGCTTCCTGAAGCTGTCTCCCTTCAGGAAGGGACATGATAAAGGTGAAGGAATTGGAAGAAAAGCTCCAGGGAAGAAACGACCATTTTTAGAGAAGAATGTAAATGTTTGATGCCCACTGAGGTCACCGCATATGTTTCATGGCAGAGAACAGACCTACATGAGGTAGGAGGGTCACCCCCCAACTCAGGGTCTTGTCTATGCCCTCTAGAGTGGCTTGCTGGGCAGACAAGACAAGACGAGTGTTTTCACCACCTTGCAGTTGATCCACATTTCACAAAAGCAGCAAGAAGCCCTGGTGACTTTATCTCTCAGCTTAGACGGTCCCTGAGGGATGGGACCGCTTCCGTCTTGGGTGGTCCCGTGCATTTTTTCATTTCAATGGAACATAGTGTCACCATCAAGCAGATTTTGAAACCAGTTAGCTTAGAAAGAGACGAATTACTTCTCTCTTCATTTCTCTTTAAAAATGAAGGCTTTGAAAACACTCATCAAGTTTCACAAATTTACCAAAAGACAGTTGAGTTTCTGAGGCAATGATGACCTCCTTTTCCCTCCTGGAGGATGGCATCACCGCCTTGAAGCCACCTGGCTCTGTTACTGGCTTGGAAGACGCCCTGGAGCCGGTTTCATCACTTCCCAGGGGAGTTTCCATTTCCTTGTCTTTCAGAGAAGATGCTGTTGATAAGCACCTCCCTGCCAGACCTCTGTGGACTGGGAATGGTGAGCCTCAAGGCTATCCACACTCTCTGGGCCCCTCCAAGATCTGTCTCATTTTTATTCATCATTTGATACGCATTTTTATAAAGAGGGTCCCCAAATTGTGTAAGCTTTGGCCCCAGAAGCCCTGGAAGTGCCTTATTGCACGTAAGGTTGTTGTCGAGATGCTGTTGCATAATTAGTGCGTAGAAATTGTGAGCCGTTGTTGGGATAATTACTTAATGAATAGCATTTGCCCTGAGTGTAACCCCATGCCTGGAGCCCAGGTAGGGGCTCAATTAGTGGCAGCTTTGGTTCCTCTTCTCCGATTCTGCAGAGTTCAACTTTCCTAGGGTCTCCATCTTCCGGGACCATGTGGGAAGGCTCAGAGGTACCTGTCCTCCTTCTGAGGCCACTGCAGCAGATTCTCTGTGATAGAACAGGTGAGAATCCTTCCATTCCTAAGTTTCCACCTGTTTTGTCTCTTCTTTCCCCATCCCCTGGCTCACCTGCGGGGTCTAGGGGGAGACAGGCAGTCTGCTAGAATGGGACACCAGGAGGCTAAATGTCATCGTCTGTGCTTTCTCTCTCTCTCTTTCTCTTATTTTTAGAGAAGTATGGTTGATTTACCATGCTGTTAACTCTTGTTATACAGCAGAGTGATTCAGTCACACATATGTATGCATTCTTCTTTTTAAATATTCTTTTCCATTATGGTTTATCACAGGATTTTTGGAGGCTTATTGCTTTACAGTGTTGTGTTCGTTCTTTTCTCTTCTTAAAAGACCGCAAATCTGGAAATTTCTCAACTAAAAGCTAATGGGAAAACGTTTTACAGGAAAAAAAAAAAAGTAAAGTTTCTGAGAGAGTGCCAGTTACCCAGCAAAAGCTGAAAAAGAGTTTCTTTGGGGAGGACAGGATTGGTCAGGAGGGTCCAGGAGTGATGAGAAGTTGATTCTGGGGCATCCTTGGTGCCTTGGCTTCTTAGCGAATCCACGCCTGGCAAACTTGGACCAGGATCTTTGGGCCTGGACTGAATTTGAAGACCTGATGAGTTATTTTTCTCTTTCCTTCTTGAATGCAGTGTGACAGTTGTGTTTCTAAATTTAACTCTTCCTGTTTTGGCTGCTTGCGATATTTGTTCACGGAAGACCCGTGTGGGATGAGAGCAGCTCTCAACAGAGGATCAACACTGCCAGGAGCTGCTACATCCTTGGGGAAGGAAGGAAAAAATATATATTCCTACCCCTCACCCCACACACCAGGGTTACTCAGGCTCCCAGTGCATCCCTTTTTCTTAGGATCTCCTGAATGGTGTCTCTTTCAGGAGGAAATGTGAAGGATGGTTTTTCTTTCTGTGTAATTCTGAAATGATGAGGAAACATAGAACCACAGTGAACAAGATAACTTGTTTGCCAAGAGCCTTGCAGTGGAATAGTCACCCCAGGAAGCTCCCTGAGGGCAGGCCTTGGTCTGGCAGTTTTGCACCTTCCCCAGGACCTACCCCAGGCCTCGGCATAGAGCGGGTTTGGGTTGGATGTTTGGGGGATGGGTGGACGGACAGCATGCCTGTCTTTGGAGGACATGAGAGGCCCACGTCAGCGATGGTTCCCAGATGGGCTGGGTCAGCTCTGTGGATGAGGGCGGGCCGTCCGCTGTGTGTCCTCCTGCTCCCGGACTCATAGAGCTAATTAAAATAAAACAAATAGTAACACTTCCCTGAGAAAATAGGTACTGCCTGGAACATATTAAAAATGATTTCCATTTTCCAGCAATCTGGCCTAGTTTGGAAAACAAACCTGGAGGAGGGGCTTCCCTGAGCCACCAAACTTAGAAAACAGGCTCATTCTTGGCGAGACTGGACACTTTCACATTGAAACCTCTGAGAGCTGCAGGAAATAACCTGCTTGAGTTCATTTAAGCCCACAAATTTCCAAAACAGTTGGACAGCAGAACCCCTTTCTGGTAATTCTGGTTAACTTCCTTGGAGTCCAGGATTCCAAGGGAAAAAGCACCTGGGGAAATCCCATCCAGATGAATGTGAATTAGGTTGCCAGTTGTGCTTTTCTGTTTAAGATTTAGAGTACCAACTATTTTCAAAGTCATGTTGTGGTCCTCCGAAATGTCTCATTATGGGAAACTGATTAAAATTGACAGAGGTGCAGGTCTTGAGTGCCCAGGGATCCTCTGAACCAAACAGACATCTGTTCTGACCAAGTGGATGCTGGGTTGCTTTTGGTGTGTGTGCGTGCATGCTCAGTCATGTCCGACTCTTTGGAACCACCATGGACTGTAGCCCACCAGCTTCTCTCTGTCCATGGGATTCTCCAGGCAAGATTGCTGGAGCAGGTTGCCATGTTCTCCTCCAGGGGAACTTCCCAACTCAAGGGTTGAACCCATGTCTCCTATGGCTCCTGCCTACTACTGAGTCATGTGGTTATCCTAATTCAGCACGAGAATATTTGCATTTTTCTTGTTCCTGGTTTTCATGGAAACAAATTTTGCCAGTGAAATGTTACCATTTTTGTTTGTCATTATTGACCCCTAATATCTACGTGACATAGACCTCCCTCCCTAGAGGTATTAAAGAGGGACCCTGGGAAACAGATGGGGGCTTCCCAAGTGGATGAGTGCCTGGTCAGTTCTCTTCCTTTCAAACTGGCCGTGGCTTAAATTGTGGATGGAGCATGTTAAGCATATTTTCCTTGCACGCTGTGAGATTTTCTGATGGACAAATAAAGATCGAAAGGAGAAGGTCTCTTTGAGGCGTGTTGGCCAACCTGATGTTACCACGTCCTTGACTTTTTGTTTCTTCAGTTCCATGGCTATAAGTGTTGCCCCAATCACCCTTGTAAAAAGAAAGCTCCTCCTTTGAGGGGCTGTGGCTTCCTTTCGAAATTGCTGAAGGCTAAAGACACACTTGGAGTTCAGCTTTGCAGTCTCTAGACCACCAGCGAGAAGAGGTGATATCTATGGTTTCTTCCAAAAGCAGATGTTGAAGCCTCAATTGGCTGAGGGCTTGTCGGTATAAATTTTTCCTTTGATGCACCAAAAAAACTTTTGTGGAGCTAGTTTTTTTTATTAAAATGTCTAAAATCATCTGTGCCTTTTGGAATATGGAGTGGAAAAATACAAAACTGGGCTACAATACACTCTTGATTTCATTGTGAAGGTGCCCATGTCATGACCTAAGTTTTTCAAGCCTTTAACATCTAGGAATGCAATAAATAAATGTTTGTTAAATACAGTGAATGAACTAAATGAAACATTCCCTCAAACCCCAGATCATTTTTAAAAAGCTGGTAAACATTTGATTGATATCCTTCTAAAGTAAATTCCATGCATTCTTGCCTTCTGAGACCCAATGCACTGAACCTAGGTTGAACTTTCTCCTGATAAACTGGGGCCCTCCTTTTGTTGAGGAAAGAACATAAATTCTGGTGGTTTTGTTGTTCAGTCGCTAAGTCATATCTGACTCTTTGCAACTCTGTGCACTGCAGCATGCCAGGCTTGTCTCTCATCCCCTGTCTTCTGCAATTTCCTCAAATTCATGTCCTATGCAGCATTGTTCTTTGGGGCACTGGACTTCACCTTCACCACCAAACACATCCACAACTGAGCATCATTTCTACTTTAACCTAGCTGTTTCATTCCTTCTGGAGGTATTAGTAACTGCCTGCCACTCTTCCCCAGTAGTATATTGAACACCTTTCAACCTGGGGGCTCATATTCCAGTGTTGTATCTTTTTGCCTATTCATACTGTTCATGGGCTTCTCCTGATAAGAATACTGGAGTGGTTTGCCCTTTTCTCCTCCAGTGACTTAAAAGCCAGACACCTCCGTTTCCTAGCTCCAAAACTCAATCGGATTTCCTAATCTCAGAGACTGTTGGCTGTTTCATCTGTCTGGTGGAGAGTCTGAGCCTATCCAAGCCAGTGATGGTGTTGCTTGTATATTAATGCAAATGAAGAGCCTCACCAGGTGGCTGGTACACTCTCTAGTCTTTTTCATCTCAAAATGAAGCCCAAGGATCAGCAGCAGCTTCAGCATCTCCTGGGAGTCAGTTTGAAATAGTCTCACACCCAGCTGGGGCCTCTGACTAAGGGTTGCCAAGTGATTCTGTGGGCATCAGAGTCTGAGAAGCACAGGCCCAGGGCTCCCCTCTCCTACTTGGGAGAGAAAGCACTGAGCCAATTTTAGGGAGTCCAGGGGCTTTCTGGAAGTAGGCAGGGTCCTCTGCCTCCTGAGAAGTGGCCCACCAAAGGAGAGTAGAAACTGGGTCTGGATTCTTCTCCATGTAGGCAGGCTAACTTGAGATGGCCCTTTCTTGTTTATGTACCCACCGCTCCCAAGCAGATGGAGGGTTATCATTTGGAGGTACAGGGACAGTGATTCCTTTCCCCCCAGGAGGGCTGTACTCCCTGCCTGTGTCCTGGGCACCCTGTGCTCTGGGAAGATCAGGGTCATTTACCAGGTTGGGGTGGGGGCGCAGAGTGTCACCCTCTCCCCACTATAGCATCCATCCTCCCAGAGCCCTGACCCTGCACAGTGGGACAGTCCAGCAGGTCATGAGGGCCTGAATCAGAGCCAGGTTCGATGCCAGAGGTGGCCCCCGGTGATGAACCTGGTCTGCTTGGTCCTGGGAAGTTGCTTCCACCCCTGGCCACCTTATCCAGGAGCCTTGGCATCTAATCGATGATTTTCAGTTTTTTGAACAGATGGGCCCTTGCCTTCACACTCCCCTTCTAACATCATTCCAGGGGTCACATGTGACGGTCAGAGGACAGAGGTGTCGATCTAGCTGGGGGCTCATTGGCCACCAGGAGCATAGGTCCACCTGGACCTGCTGAATCTGAACGTGAGTCTCACACGATCCTGATGATTCCCGAGCACAAGAGAGTTTCACGTGCACCCTGCTAGTGTATGCTCGGCAGACGTTCTGTCTTCCTTTGTTAACCATTATGTAGCAAATAAAAACCAAGAAGGCTCTGTGTGAGAGCTTGAGGAATGAAGTGCAAGATTCCAGGCCAGGAATTTCGTGCACCAGCTCCTCCCTGCTGGGTCCCAGCTGGGCTGCTCCAGGACTGACTCTGGTCACCAGGGGAGGAACCCGGCTACTCTGGTCACTTGCTCCTCCCACACGGCTGGTGCACAGAGCTGTCGCCTGTGTTGCAATCTTGGGACCACAGGAGTGTAAACAGAATGTGATGGCGCAGTCCACACGTTACATAACCGCCCTGGAGTCCTCTTCTCCAGATGTGTGGATGACGCTCCCTTCTCGCGCTACCTGTGTCTTTAGCCAGATTCAGCTTCTCTAGGGGAAAGGCAAGGGCCAGCTCCCAGGATGGCCAGTGGGCTTTAAATCTTCTGGGAAAACACCTTTTAAAAATTCATTTTGAGTTGTGTTTATTTGCTTTCCTGGAGTCTCTCAATTTTTTTTTTTTTTCTTTCTTCTTTCCTTCATTAAGAAGCACACTTTAGGGCCATTGGAGCCTCGGTTTTGGTTGCTCACATGCTCGAGTGAATTTGAGTTCAGATCCTGGAGGACTTCTTTGGATGTGACCTGAAACCCATGATCAGGGGCCCAGGGCCGGAGGAGAACCAGCCTTGTGTTGGGCAACTTTTGGCCACAGGGTCCACCAGTGATTTCTTATCAGGTAGCGAATCCCTCCAGGACTGCAGACAGGAAATGAGGACAAGGAGCTGACACACACAGACCCTCCTCCCTGATTCTGGGGTGGGTGGGCTGGGCTGGTCAGGGTGGGGGGCTTGGGCCCACAGGCCTCACCCCCTGAAGGTGGGGACAGGGCATCTGACCTCTTACCTGCAGAGTGATGACTCCTCTGCTGAAGGCATGTGCCTGCCTGGCAGGCTCAACAAAGGGTCAGGATGATGGCAGGGGCAGGGGAAGAAAGGCTTCCAGGAGGAGGCATCTTTGAATTGACAAGCATCACCCCTGGGAAGATGATGGCACACATCCTTGGAGGTGGTCAGGGGGACTACAGCAGCCTTTTTTGCTTTAGCAACAGCAAATAGCTCCCTTCTCACTGCCCTGGTCAGCAGAGAACTCATCTTGCAGCATGTCTTTCAAGAGGATGATTCCAGAGAAAGGCAGTTATACTCACCCAGGGTAGCCTTTGGCCCATCTGAGGGCGTGGCTGCCAGGCCCTGTCTGTGGGACAAGGACTTTTTTCTCTGATTCGTTCATATGTCATGACTAATGAGTACTTTTGCACCCACTTCCTGCTCATGGTCAAATTCACATTTCAAATACTGGAATAGCAAATGGACGTGAGCCTGCACTCTAAGAACAGTAAATTCAGGGTAGTGTACTGTCAGGCTGGAAAGTCGCCCTGCGAACCAGAGCACTTGCTTACTTTATAAAGGTGGCAAAGTTATTTGTGGTGATGGAGGTGGCCTTAGTTAAGTTGCAGTGTTGGAGCAGTACTCAGGAGGCTGAGACTCAGGGCTCTGTTTTCCCTTCAGCCAAGGGCTCCCTTCCTCTTCCTGATTTGTGCATGGGATGTCAGCTGACTCCTGGTGGGTGGGCCAGTGGAGAGGAAGGCATTCCAGGAATCCATCCAAAGGTCCAGTTATACGGAAGTTTAGGACAGATCAAGTACATATAGCTTTATATTTCTATCTTTGGCTCTTTTAAGTTAGAAGGGTCATTTAAGAACACACACTTAGCCTAGAAAGTCCAAACAGTATGGAACCCTTTCGAGTAAAAGCTAAATTCCTTTTCGTGCACCTGTTAGCTCTTCCCCGTGAGCTCCAGGGAGACAGTCATTGCCAGGGGACAGTGACAGGGTAGGTCCTTCAGGATCTCTTTCTCTTCATTTACAAGTGCACACAGAGATGATTAAAGCATAGGCAGGACACGTTTTACACTTCATTTGGCTATTTGCTGAACTGCTACCCTGATGGGTTTTGTTTTCTTCTGTTTGCTGCTGAGCTATTTGTCCAGACTGCATGTGATAGGGAAGGGCCTTGGTGAGGTGGTGGTGTTATTGCAGCCATTAATGTGAACAAGGAGATGTCACGGGCTTATAGCATCACTCAGCATCTCAGAGGTCCACCCTCTGAGCAGGAGGGGAGTCAGAGCCTCCCCAGGAAGAGCTGGGGGGAGGCTGCTGCCCCTCTCTGGTCTGCCCTGGGGCTCCGCACCTGCGTGGCACCGAATGGGCCCCAGGAACCTGAGCGAGTCTGGAAGGCAGCCCCGTTCTGGGTCAGGGCCCGTCTTAACTCTGAGGCCCGGACTTGCCTCTCCGAGGCCTTTATTTTCTCAGTTGACTTGACAAGTCAGAGGTTGAGACTGAACTGAGAGTCTGAGGTGTGTGGTTTTCCAGCTCCCGCGTCGGTTGGACATGCAGCACCATCTGCTCTCAGAGTCAGTCCTGGGGTTTCGAGTGGCTCTTGAACAAGAACCTTTCCTTTTGCCCTTTCCCAGCTGGTGGCAGGGAGGTGTCTCAGTGACAAGTTTAATCCTCCTGGGGCTTTACAAACTTGCTGGATGACCTCCCTGCCCCTCGCTGGGAGGGTCTAGATTGCAGAGGGTGAGCAGAAGAAAGGGCGGTGCTGGACATGTGGGCCGAGGATAGAAGTTCGGGTATCGAGGTGCACGGGGAGGAAACCCTTTCCTGTGTGCACAAACCCATCACCCTGTACATTCATCCATCATCCAGCTCAGCTTTCTATGGGGTTGGCCAAAAAGTTTGCTTGGCTTTTTCTGTAAGATGTTATGCAGAGGGCCTTCCCTGGTGGCTCAGTGGTAAAGAATCTGCCTGCCAATGCAGGAAACACCTGTTCGATCCCTGGTCTGGGAAGATTCCACACAGCACGGAGCAACTAAATAAGCCTGTGAGTCACAACTACTGAGCCTGTGCTCCAGAGGTGGGGAGCCGCAACTGCTGAGCCCACGAGCCGCAAATACTGAAGCCCAATCGCCCCAGAGCCTATGTTTTGTAACCAGAGAAGCCACTCCAGTGAGAAGCCCACACATACAACTAGAGAAAAACCTGTGCAGCAACCAAGACCTAGTACAGCCAAAAATAAATACATAAATAAAATTATTAAAAAAAATAAGATGGAAAAAAGCCTGAATGAAATTTCTGAACAACCCAGTACAACCAGGCACTGTTGAAGGATGACAAAAGTTTTTGACCTACAAACTCTCTGCCCCAAGTTTTACTCTGGTTTCTTGCAGGGTCAAGGGTCATAGGGCTGCTGACAGATAGTCTTCCTTCCGGGGCCAGTGTTTTCCAAGGAGGCTGCAGTAAGGGAGCCTGGGCCTGTCCTAAAGCACTTCCTCCACTGTTCTGGACATGTGAGTGTCCTCGTTCACCGAAGTCTTCTTGTCTGCAGGTTGGAGGGAGTGACTGGTGGGTTCTTGGCCGAGTAGGCCACCTAGTTCTCCCGCCTCCAGGCATGCTGCCTGTCCCATGGGCTCTAGGATGAGTGCCAGCCAAGGCTTGTCCTAACACAGCCCGGCATTTCCCAGGCCGTGGCCAGTCGATGTGTCTGGACATGGGCAGGAGGCTACATCAGACATGAATTACGCATGGTGTTTGCCCTACGCAGAAGGACATTTATTTCTTAGAACACTAATTACGTGTTTCAGCAAAAGCTGAAGCTCCAAAACTTTGGCCACCTGATGCAAACAGCCGACTTATTAGAAAAGACCTTGATTCTGGGAAAGATTGAGGACAGGAAGAGAAGGGGACGACAGAGGATGAGATAGTTGGATGTCGTCACTGACTCAATAGACATGAGTTTGAGCAAACTTCGGGAGATGGTGAAAGACAGGGAAGCCCGGTGTGCTGCAGTCCGTGGGGTCGCAGAGTCAAAGCCGATTTAGCTGCTGAACAACAAAAATGTGGGAAAAAGTGCTGAAGGAGAAATTTGCTTTGATTTTATGGGTTATGAGGCCAAGCAGGCTTGCAGTCAAGACTCTTGCTTTTGGGTACCTACATCCTTTCCTGGCTGGAGGAGAGCACCTGGGGTGATTTTTGCCTTTTTTGCAAAGATAAAGTCCTTTGGGTCTCTGTGCTCAGACCTGCTCATCACACACCTGTATCTGTTTCCTGTACTTTCACTTGTGATAGGTTGGTGTCCAGTAGGCCTGTTCCCCCTCTTTTCCACCAGATTGAAAATGTTTTAAGCAAGAAATGGAAAGCAGGCTCTGGGCAGCCCTGGTAGGGGCCCCAGTGCTGGTTTTCTGGAGGGTGGTGTTCTGAGGACCAGTTGTTGGGAGGGGGGTGAGCATCAGACACTCCCACTCAGGGTCACAGTGGGAGGGTGCGTTGGAGGGACTTTCCACCCAGCACCAAGTGGGAGTCAGTGGAAGGTGGTTCGAAGAGGTGGGGTCATGGGCCCACCCCATGTAGTTTGCTGAATGGCTGAGGCCAGATCCTTGACCCTGCAGGGCTGAGGCCTCTCCTGCCTCCTGGCTGTCATCACAACGGGATCTCATGGGAGGGGCCCGGTGCTCATGATTTTATCAAGAAAATAGACGCCGGTGATGTTTATGTCTGTGTGGGCCCAGTGGCTCTGCTGGAGGGTGAGTGGGTAATCATGGCACAAGCAGAATCCACAGTCCTCAGGTTCACTGTGCTCACAGGCACTCGTGTCAGGGTTGCAGCCTCGCCCACTAGCAATGCAGCTGGAGCCCACCAGAGACTCAGGAGCAACCAGAGGAAGTGAGCAGGTCCCCCGGGATTACACGGGCCAAGGAAGGGAGACTGAAGCTGCCATGGGCTATACAACATGAGCATCTGGTCTCTGGCGAGCAAGGACCGTGGTCCACTTGACAGGACAGGGGTTCTCTGTGTCATCTGAGCTATGGTTCATAAATCAGTCAGATGAAAAATCCAGTCTTGAGAACGTCCAGCAGGACATTCAGGACCTCTGGGATTAAGTCTCGAAGCCACGAGCTGTTAATCAGCCAGAAGCGAAGTCACCCCAGCTCACAGGAGGGGGTGTGACCCCACCTGAGTGGGCCTTGCAGAGGAGACAGCGGGGACAACCTCAGGCTGTCAGGGCTCCCGACTCTGTTAGCATCGCTTTGGAATGCCGACTTTCCTGGACCCTCCATGGCTGGTTGGGCGCCTCCTGCGTGGGGAACGAGTTGCCTTGCTCTGTCTCAGTGATGCTTGCGTTTCTCCTCTGCTCACACGGTGATGCCTCCATGGCCTGCCATGTTTACAGAAAAGAGGCAAAAGGGAAAATGGGTCTTCAGGGCCGATCAGCCCTGCCAGGCCACCACCCTCACCACCCTGACCCAAGTAGTAGGAGAGACCTGGGTGCCCTACCTGAGCCACACCCGAGACCTGCCTGCAGCATCTCGTCCCTGCAGCCGAGGGGCTGCCTCTCCTCCCTGAGTCACCATGATGGGTTCATGCCCTGTTTTTGGAGGTCTTTTTGCCTTCCCCTTCTTGTCAGGGACATAGGATTTCTTTTCTGGGGGTGTGGTGTTTACAGGAGGAGTTTCTCAGGTGGCTCTAGTGGTGAAGAACCTGCCTGCCAATTCAGGAGACAGAAGAGAAGCAGGTTTGATCCCTGGGTCAGAAGATGCCCTGTAGGAGGGCATGGCGACCCACTCCAGTATTCCTGCCTGGAGAATCCCATGGACAGCGGAGCCTGGTGGACTGTCGTCCATGGGGTTGCAGAGTCGGACACAACTGAGTGACTTAGCATGCATGCATAGTGTTTATAGAACACTTCTCTTCTTTACATTCCTGTGATTTCAGGTAGCTTGGTAGGGGTGTTCAGAGCTGCTCTGGGTTTCAGGGAGTAGGGGTTGCCTGGGTCCTGCCTCTGGCTCTGTCCCTCATCCACTCCAGGCATCTGGCTCCACCCCACTCATTTGTTCCTGCCTTCTTTCCCTAGAGTCAGAGCGAACTTTGCTCCCGTAATAACAGGCTGGAATGTCAGAGTCTGTGACCTTGGATCACCCCTCACCCAGTGTCATGGCTGCACCTCACTCGGGGGCTGCCCACCAACTCATCTGCCGAGGACACGGCTCTGATGGCCACCTTGGGGGAGGCCAGCGGTGAGGCTCATGGGGTGACGGGTGGTCATGCCAGCAGGGCTCCTCCTGGCCACTCACAGGTTTGGAGGCCACAACAAGGGAAGAGGGATACCCTGTCTCCAGAAGTGTTAGTCGCTCAGTCATGTCCAACTCTTTGTGATCCCATGGACTGTAGCCCACCAGACTCCTCTGTCCATGGAATTCTTCAGGCCAGGATACTGGAGTGGGTTGCCATTTCCGTTTTCCAGGGCATCTTCCCAACCCACGGATCGAACTAAGTCTCCCACATTTCAGGCAGATTCCTTACCATCTGAGTCACCAGGGAAGCTTTCAAGGTGGTTTCTTTTCCCTTCTGGAGGCAGCCATGTGCTGGCACACTGACCTTCTCTTTGTGTCCAGCTGTGTCCAGACCTCAGGGGGCAGCCACACAGAATCCTGGTCTGGAGACGTGGGTGTCCTTACAGCTCTCCCAGCCCCCCTCCCCCAATTTGTTGTTTAGGTAGTCTTCTTTCTTCTTCCCTTCATAGACCTACCAGGTGTTTTCAGCTTTGACCACAACACAGCTCAAGGACTCTGGTTCCACTGTCCTGCAAGCTCATGGTGGAGACACTGGGAGGGACAGAATAGCTTCATTCTTCACTGTGTGTGTGTGTGTGTGTGTGTGTGTGTGTGTTGTATTGCTAACATGTCTCAAGTCAGCATTTCCCAGCAGAACCACCTGGCAGGGCAGTCAAGGCCTCAGGCTCAGCGCCTCCTGGGACCTGCTTCTGGAACTTGTTCCTGAGACACAGGTGTGTCTCTAAGGCAGGTGTGGCCTCAGCAGGTCCCCCCACCTCCCTGCCCCCAGCAAACCTGCCCTGTCGCAGGTGCTTGCCTGCATCTGTGGATGCCTTGTATGCCCTGTAGGAAGTGCTGGGATGTGATGCAGAACAAAGTAGATTCTTGCCCTGGAAGAACTAGGAGGCCAGAATGCAATTTAAAATACTCAGCAGTGACAAAGTGTAGCCCTGACAGGTCAGGACTGGCCGCTGAATCGAATGGAGCCAGAGCCCTGTTCTTATCCTTGGATCGTGGAGACGTGGGGGTGCAGTGCTGGAGGTGCTGAGGGGCTCCAGGAGGCACGGGATGGGGTGCTGAAGGGGTTTCAGGGAGCAGTTATGTACTGGGTGGTACAGAGTGTTTTGACATGTTCACAGTAGGTACGTGGATTCATACCGCGTGTTCAGTCACCTGTGCCCACTTGATGGTGGGTTATGGGTCCTTCCAACCTTAAGGGTTGGTGCACCAGGCTCACCAAAGCCATCAGCTCCTCCCATGCTTGAGGCAGGGTGTATCGGTGGGGAATCCCAGAGCTTCGTCCCACAGACTCCCAAGTAGGCTCATTCTCCTTGGCCTGCCTTGCTCCTGGGCAGCATCAGGGATGGATTGGAAAAGCAGGGTCCACCCAGCTTGCTCACCTGTAATTACATTCACTTAAACCTGCTGGCATGTCAAAACTGCATCTGGAGCCAAATGTGTCTAAAGGCAAGCTGGCCTGGGCATTGCCGACGGCTCAGCTTCTGTTGCAGCCAGTTCCTGACTTTGTTGAGTCCTGTCTGGTGCAGGCAGGTCAAGTCACAGAGGTGTTGCATACATATGTTTTGCGTTCCAGTCAAAACACGGTGATTTACCAACATCACAGAGGCCGTATTATGAAATTAACGTGAGGGGTGCCTGTGTGGAGCTTTGAAGATTATTTCCGCCTCATTTGAGAGACTGTTAACAGAATCGCTGCTGTGAAGCTCCTGGATTGGGACATCTGCTCATTTTTCTGGGAGGCATGCTGTCCCTCATTTGGCTCATACTGTGGCCCTTCCACCTGGAGTGAGCTGCTCTTATGGACCCTGAGCATTTCTGGTTCTGTGTCCATGTCCTGTCTCGGGGGTTTGACATGTGCGTGATCTCTCTCTGTGTCTCAACACAAGTGTGTGTGTTTTCTCTGTGTGTTTTCCAGCCGTGCCAAGTAGTTCTCCAGTTCTAAGTGGACACTGCCTGGATGTCCTGCAGATCTGATCTGATCCTCACACTGTCCTCCTGGTCACAGCATCAGAGCCCACAGGTCAAGGGCTCCCCACTTCAGACACAGGTCCCAGGTCCTGGGTGTCACCTGTGCTTCTGACCCACTGGCTATAAATTGGAGCTTTCCACAACCTCCTCCTTGGTTCAGTTAATTTCATAATTTGGTTATGAAACTCAAGAGACATTTACTTATGTTTCCCAGTTTATTTTAAAGGCTATTATATGCATAAATTATATCTCAGTTTAAAAAAAGTGGGGAAAGGGTATTATAAAAGGATACAGACATATCCAGATGAAGAGGTGCACAAGGGGAGGTCCTGCCCAGAAGCTCTGTCCCAGTAGGACTGGGGTGTACCACCCGCCCGGCACATGGACATGTTCACCAACCTGGAAGCTCATCAACTCAGGTTGCTCAAGAATTCTGATAGAACTTAATCCGCAGACCTCGCCTTCCCCTTCCCTGAAGTTGGTGGGTAGAATTAAAAGTTCTAGCCTTCTAATCACTGGGTCTTTCTTATGAGTAACACCAGCCTGAGGCTCTCCAGGAACCCCACCTGAGTCACCTCATGAGCTCCAAAGGGGCTCCTTAAGATTAAGAAAACCACTCCCATCACTCAGGAAATTCCAAGAGTTTTAGGAGCGTTTTGCCAGTACAGGGTCCAGGACCAAATTTTGAACATACATTATTATTACCTGCATGCATATGTGTGTATGTGTGTGTGTGTGTGAGTCACTTAGTTGTGTCTGACTCTTTGCAGCCCCACAGACTGTAGCCTGCCAGGCTTTTTTGTCCATGGAATTCTCCAGGCCAGAATACTGGAGTGGGTATCCTTTCCTTTCTCCAGGGGATCTTCACAACTCAGGGATCAAACTCTGGTCTCCTGTATTACAGGAGGATTCTTAACCAGTTGAGCCACCAGGGAAGCCCAGGAATACTGGAGTGGGTTCAGTGCAGTCATTCAGTCATGTCCTACTCCCTGTGACCCCATGAATCGCAGCACGCCAGGCCTCCCTGTCCATCACCAACTCCCAGAGTTTATCCAAATCCATGTCCATTGAGTCGCTGTTGCCATTTAACCATTTCATCCTCTCTCTTCCCCTTCTCCTCCTGCCTTCAATCTTTCCCAGCATCAGAGTCTTTTCAAATGAGTCAGCTCTTCGCATCAGGTGGCCAAAATATTGGAATTTTGGCTTCAACATCAGTCCTTCTAATGAACAGCCAGGACTGATTTCCTTTAGGATGGACTGCTTGGATCTCCTTGCAGTCCAAGGGACTCTCAAGAGTCTTCTCCAACACCATAGTTCAAAAGCATCAATTCTTTGGTGCTTAGCTTTCTTTATAGTCCAGCTCTCACATCCATACTTCACTACTGGTAAAACCATAGCCTTGATTAGATGGACCTTTGTTGACAAAGTAATATCTCTGCTTTTTAATATGCTATCTAGCTTGGGCATAATTTTCCTTCCAAGGAGCAAGCGTCTTTTAATTTCATGGCTGCAGTCACCATCTGCAGTGATTTTGGAGCCCCCCAAAATAAAGTCAGCCATTGTTTTCACTGTTTCCCCATCTATTTGCCATGAAGTGATGGGACTGGATGCCATGATCTTAGTTTTCTGAATGTTGAGCTTTAAGCCAACTTTTTCACTTTACTGTTTCACTTTCATCAAGAGGCTCTTTAGTTCGTCTTCATTTTCTGTCATAAGGGTGTTATCATCTTCATATCTGAGGTAATTGATATTTCTCCCAGCAATCTTGACTTCTGCTTGTGCTTCGTCCAGCCCAGCATTTCTTATGATGTACTCTGCATATAAGTTAAATAAACAGGGTGACAATATACAGCCTTGACATACTCCTTTTCTGTCATTCCATGTCCAGTTCTAACTGTTGCTTCCTGACCTGCATATAGGTTTCTCAAGAGGCAGCCAGGTGGTCTGGTATTCCCATCTCTTTCAGAATTTTCCACAGTTTATTGTGATCCACACAGTCAAAGTCTTTGGCATAGTCAATAAAGCAGAAATAGATGTTTTTCTGGAACTCTCTTCCTTTCTCAATGATCCAGCGAATGTTTGCAATTTGATCTCTGATTCCTCTGCCTTTTTTAAAACCAGCTTGAACATCTGGAAGGTCACAGTTCACATATTGCTGAAGCCTGGCTTGGAGAATTTTGAGCATTACTTTACTAGCATGTGAGATGAGTGCAATGTGTGCGGTAGTTTGAGCATTCTTTGGCATTGCCTTTCTTTGGGATTGGATTTGATCTTCCCTACCCAGGAGTTGAAGTGGAGTCCCCTGTATTGCAGGCAGATTCTTTACTAACTGAGCTATCAGGGAAGCCCATATACATATATATAAAACATATTTATTTGGGAAAATCAGGTAAAAGTATTACAGACAAACATCATGATCTTTTGTCTCTAATCTCCCCATACTTGAATGCGATACTATTCAAGAAATGGAACAGCCACGTCAGAAGCTTTGAAAGTAATACAAATGAAATTTTGAATCCAATTAAAACCTGAGTCTCAGAAACATGCAAGATGACTAGTAATTTATTGAGCAGACATTTACCAAGTCTCTGGTATACACAGGTCACTGAGCTTGGAAGTAAGGAAGCAGAGGGCAGAGGAAAGCCTGAACTGGTAAAGATACTGAAAATATGTGAAGGTCAAAAAAGGAAAAGTGAAGAAGCTCATGCGGGATGACTTTGGTCTTAGAGACTTGAAAGCCATTTCTATTTCCAGGCTGTCGGATCATCTAGGAATCAATACGGGTCATCTTAAGGAGTAAAATTATCTTACTCCTTGGATGTCAAGATGTTTGTTACACTTGAATGTGTTTAAAATAACTAAAAGTGTGTCAGAGGACAATGGAGAAAAGATGCCGTGGAATTTTATGTACCTCGTCTTCTTTATCCGTTCCTCTGTTGATTGATGTTTAGGTTGCTTCCATGTCCTGGCCTTTATAAACAGTGCTGCAGTGAGCACTGTGGTACATGTGTCCTTTTGGATCATGTTTTTCTCTGGATCTATGCCGAGGAGTAGGATTGCAGGGTCATATGGTAGCTCTGTTTTTAGTTTTTTAAGGAACCTCCATTCTGTTCTCCATAGTGGCTGCACCAATTTACATTCCCACCAACAGTGTGTGTGTGTGGAGATTTCCCTTCTCCCCACACCTTCTCCAGCAGTTATTTGTGGATTTTTTGATTATAGACATTCTAACTGGTGTGAGGTGATAGCCTACTGTAGTTTTGATTACAGCAAGATCTTTTTTGACCTACCTCCTAGAGTAATGAAAATAGAAACAAAAATAATCAAATGGGACCAAAATTAAACTCAAAAGCTTTTGCACAACAAAGGAAACCATAACCAAAGCAAAGACAAGCCACAGAATGGGAGAAAATATTCTCAAATCAAGCATTCGATAAGAGATTAATTTCCAAAATATACAAACAGCTCATGCAGCTAAATAACAAAAATACAAACAACCCAATCAAAAAATGGGCCAAAGATCTTCATGGGCATTTCTCCAAGGAAAGCATACAGATGGCCAAGAAACACATGAAAATGTACTCAACATCACTAATTGGAGAAATGCAACTCAGAAGTCCAAGGAGGTATCACTTCACATTGGTCAGAATGGCCATCTCAAAAAGGCCACAGATAACAAGTGTTGGTGACAGCGTGGAGAAAGGGAACCCTTCTGCACTCTTGGTGGGAATGTAAATTGGTACAACTGTTATGGAGAATGGGCTTCCCGGACCCAGGTTCGATCCCTGGGCCAGGGAAGATCCCTTGGAGAAGGGAATGGCAACCCACTTCAGTATTCTTGCTTGGAGAATTCTGTGGATAGAGGAGCCTGGTGGGCTACAGTCCACGGGGTTGCAAAGAGTGGGACCACGACTAAACAACTAACACTTTCACTTTTATGGATAACAGTGTGGAGGCTCCTTAAAAAACTAAAAATAGAGCTACCATATGAGCCATCACTTTTTTTTTTGTTTCCTGATGCTTTCATTGTCCCAATTTTTTTTTTTAAGCCAAACGTGTCAGTTTGAATGCACTTTTTTATAACAGAATGACCTGGAGCCATGTTTGACTATACTTGTGCTAACTGATGGGTTAGCACGGTAACCAGGTCAACAACACAGAAGCCTTTGGGTGGTCCAGCCCAGAAATGTTCTAGGACCTGGAGGTTTCACGTAGTGTGGGATTTTTTTGTGTGTGTATGCAATGTTGTTTATTTCTTTTACATTGAAGACTTTCTTTGGTCAGGGCATGTCAAGAAGCAGTGGGATCAGGCCTTGTAAAGCCAGCAGGACTAGATGGGCATATTCAGGTGACTTACCATGAGGCTGGTAGCATCTTCAGGCTTCTTTGTGGATGATTTCATTCTGTATTCTATACCCCAAGGGGTTACCAAGAGAGTAACCAGATGCTGAGGTCTAAGGGAATCTTTTGTAACCACGTACCCATTTTATGGAGCCTTCCACCAAAGGGGTGCTAGAAACCACGCTTGCCACCAGAGGAATTAAAATCAGTGCCTCATTTGCCAAGAAGGTTGAAGACTTGCTTTAGCTGGGAAATTGTTCTTTTGCTCTCCGAATTATTTTTTATATCTTGGCCAACCATTTGATTGATGTAATTATCATCAACACCATGATTGGCATTCAAACACATCTACTTGGGGACTTCCCTGGCGGTCCAATGGTTAAGACTTCATTTTCCAATGCAGGGGATATATGTTGGGTCCCTGGTTGGGGAGCTAAGATCCCACATGCATGTAGCCAAAAATACCAAAACATAAAGCAGAAGTGATGTAACAAATTCAATGAAGTATTTAAGAAATGGTCAACCTCAAAAAAAAAAAAACTTTAAAAATGTCTACTAAACTAGGACCGTTTGCTTTTGAGTATGTCGGAGGCAGGACTACCTTACTCACAAGATCTCTGAATGTCAAATGAGTCCAGGCATAGCAAGTCCCCATGCGGTGCCTGGTGCAGGATCGGAGCTCAGAAAATATCAGTTATGAATACTGAACATATTTGGTAGCTGCAGCGATCTGACCTTAGCACACTTGAGAATAATAAAAAATGTTCGTCCTGAGTCACTGGATGCTTCCTCTCATTTCAGTCATTTGAAAGCTGGCTGTCTGCTGTTGCAGCTGATAAGTTAAAAATTGATGTCAGAGGGCTAATTTCACTGCCCTCTTGCCTTGTTAGAGGAGGGGACACCAGCCAGAACACTGCTTTTCTTGGTGCTAAGATGCCCCTCAGATCCATCCGATACTGTCTTTAAGTTGTAATGTTTTCCTTGAGGACTGATAAGATCCACAGTGAGATTGGGTGACAAACATATTATCATATCCAAGTTAAAAACCCTTTGGTGTTTACCGTGGGGTACTTTTTTAAAAAAAAAAGTTATTTTATTTAAGTATAGCTGATTTACAGTGTTGTGTTGGTTTCTAGCGAAGAGCAAAGAGATTCAGTTACATATATAATATGTATATGTATATATATTCTTTTCCATTATGGTTTATCGCAGGGTGTCGAATGCAGTTCCCTGTGCTATGTAACAGGACCTTGTTGTTTATCCATCATTTGCATGATAGTTTGCACTTGCTAATCCCAAACTCTTACACCATCCCTTCGCTATCCTCGTTCTCCTTGGCAACCACAGATCTATTCTCTATGTCTGTGAGTCTGTTTCTGTTCTATGGATAAGTTCATTTGTGTCATATTTTAGATTCCACATACAAGTGATATCACATGATACTTGTCTTTCTTGGTCTGACTCACTTCGCTTAGTATGAGCATCTCTAGGTCCATCCATGTAGCTGCAATGCTGTTGGATGCATTCATTGCTCCAGTTGATGGATGAGCAGTTCTGCTTTTGAGAAAAGGGTTCTTTTTGATTCACACCAAGAGGTGTTACAGTCCCCCAAACCCCAGATTCATGGTCGCAGGGCCCTGTGGTTGCAGCTGCCCTAGTCGTCATCCTGTCCAGATTCCATGCCACTATGATTTGACGTCTCTACCCATCCATTTAATCAGAGAAAATCAAGCTGTGGATTCATTAAAGGGATGCCCTTAGGCTGTGTCTATAGAAGGCCAGTTATGCAGCTGGACATGGGGGGAAGTCAATGATCTTGTTCTCGCAGGCTCTTGAACACAGTCTGATATTTGCATTAATACTGTGACACATGCTGTCCTGGACAGTGTCTCAGACCTTGGATGAATGAGTTCATCCTCCTGGTATGTTCACTTTTCAGTCTTCGCCCTGGCAGTTGACAGCCAAGGAGCACAGCTTTTCAGTTCTGACAGCTCATGGGGGTGAATGGAAGGAGGGACTTCTTTTCTGAGATGACATCAACTCATTCATAGCCCGAGGCATCATCCCCTTCAATTCCTAAAATAACTTAGATGGCTGTGGGTCAAAGTAGAGTCCCACCCCATCAAGAGAGGAGGCCGGACAGAAGCCTGAGTCTCTTTTCAGTATCCATGGCCAGTCTCTAAGCCCTGCTCCCCACTGACTGACACTATGGCTGAGGACGCCTGGCCACCAGACTGTGTGTGAGGGGGTCTTTCCCTCTGGTTGTGGTGTCCCCCCAGGGAACGGAAGCTCTTCCTTCTGCCAGGGTCTGGGAAGCAACAGATGGGATACTTGCAAGGAGCAATGGAGGTAGTTTGGGGAAAGATCTACTTAGTGAGAAGTGGGCAGGGTGAGAGGACCAAGAGGACAGGGTGTGCAGTCTGTGGCGCGGCTATAATAAGGGGCCATCGCTGCCCTGAGCCAGAGGAGGAGAGGAAGACAGGGTCCCCGGTGTTATGAGCCGTGGGGAGGCAGCTTGACAGCAGCTTGGGGCCAGGAGAGAAACAGGCAGTAAGTGCCCTGGACTCTCTCCTCCCCTCCGTAAGCTCCTGCCAATGGCCAAATCCCCCTGGGAGCCAGCAGTTGCCCCCCAGAAGCCAAGTCTGGCCTTCTGGAGCTCAGAGCAGGGGCTGGGGCCCGGGAATGGTGGGTCAGGAGGAACAGAGGGAGACTTTCAGCACATTCAGTTTTCCTTTATTAAAGGCAAAAAGCATAGAAGAAAGCTTGTTTCCTTTGTTTTACAGAAATGGATTCTGTGGAAAGCCAGGAAAAATAAATCCAGCCAATAATTACGTTTCTGTTTAGAGATTCATTAGAACTGGACTTTGTACCAGGAGAGAGAGGTGGCTTGACCATTTCATGAAGGTTTACTGTTCCTTCCATTTATTTTGATTAACGTTTCTTTATTTCTTCAATTTTATTTTTAAAACATCCTATTAATATTTCACGATACCCAAGTATCAGATCCTTTTGTTCTGTTGTGATTCACACAAGGGAAGAGGGTTTCTGAGGCCCTGCCTATTTATGATGGCTGGAATAGTGGGTCTTGGAGATGGTTGTAACCTTCTCCAGCTTTTGAGGGGTTCTTGCTTGCCTCCCTGAGTCCTCCAACTCCGTGGCCCTGCTGGAGAGGGGTGCGGAGGCAGGTGGCTACAGTGGCCCCAGGGTCAGGGTATGTGGATCACCAAGAGAAAAACCCATTTTTGTGTCCCCGAGGGAGAGTCCCCCCTCCCATCCCACTGCAGGTAGGGAGGCTAGTGGATGGAACACACAAGATGGAGTAGATGTCACAAGATTTGCTGCCTGCACAGAACATACGGTTCTGCCGCCATGACTGATCATCTCACTTATACGTGTGTGTGTGTGTGTGTGTGTGTGTGTGTTTAAATTGAGGTATAGCTGATTTTCAGTGTTGTGTTTTTTTTTTTTCAGGCATATAGCAGAGGGGGCAGCTACATGCTGACCTTGACTAGATCCTGTACTGGAGGAAAACTTCTCTAAGGGACATTATTAAGTCAGTTGACAAAGTTTGAATTTGAACAGTAGATTGGATATAAGAATTATATCAATGATAAAATTATTAAAATTGTGTGCCTGGATCATGTAGAAGAATGTTTTTATTACTGAGAAATAAGCATTGAAGTATTTAAGGGTGTAGGGCCCTGATGTGTGCTATTTACTCTGTTATGGGTGAGTGGATAGATGGATAGAGTGGACAGAGGATGGAGGTAAATAGATGGCTATAAATAGAAATTATATAGCTATAAATAGAACAATGATGCAATGGGGCAGCAAGGTGAATCTGGATAAAGGGTTTATGGCATTCAATGTACTATTCTTGCAATTTTTCTGTAAGTTTGAAATTACTCCTGAAAAAAAAGTTAAAAAAGCTCCCCTGTTGTTGATGGTTTGATTGATTTATGCAGGATTTATGGAGCATCAGTCAGATCCCATTTTGCATGCAGTGTGTCAGGCAGACAAGCCCCAAGTTCTCATGAAGTGTCTGTTTCTGGGGAAACATGACAGAATAAAGAAATCTACAAAGAACAGAGTTGCTAAGGAGAAGGGAAGTGGGGTCATCAGGTGGTGATGGGGTTATGGGAGGGATCCCATTTGGTCAGGGTTCTGGGGGAAATGGAAACCTGGTTATGGGAAGGAGGTGGTGTTGTCCCCACCCAGGAAGAACTTTCTGGATGGAGGGATCAGCTGCTGAAAAGACCCACTGTAAGCCAGAGATCCTTGGGGAACAGAGAAGGACACTGGGGCTGGGGGTGGTACAGGAGGGGTCAGAGCTTTGGGGCACTCAACCACTGGAAGAATTTATTCTCAATAGGAGAGGAAGCTGATGGAAGGTTGGAAGAATGGAGATGACTTTAATGAATTCATGTTTCCAAAGATCGCTCTGGCTACCTCCTGGGGTATGAGCTGTAGGGGGACATTGAGCAGGAGAAGAGGCCTGGGGGCCACCTCCGTAACCCCTACCAGGACCAGGAGAGGCATCCTGGGCTCCCAGCTCCTGTCGGTTCTCCCTGCCCCCATAGGTGTGAACGCCTGTCGGAATAGAGGGTGACTGTATAAGCATGCTGTCTCTTTTCTGTCTTTTATACCAAAACATATCTTTAGTGCACTCACTCAATGCCTCTCAGCAACTCTAAAAATTGACCAGAATTCTTTTTCCAACATGACTTTGACACATGCCAAGAATGACAAAAATGCATCTCTCTCCAAATTTTTTTTTTTTTGTTCTTGAGCTACTTTCAGGCCTGAGTGTTGGGGAAGAATAAATAGAAACACAGATCATGGCTAAAGAGGCCCCATTCCACAAGGGGCCAAAATCTCAGAGGAGTGTCTGAGGGGTCACGGGAGCCCCTAAAGGAGGAGGAAGTGGCCAGGGGCATCAGTCCCTCAAGCACCCACAGGCCTCATGGAGTATTTTATTGAAAGAAATAAAGGCTGTAGTCTTTCCTGTGAATGAGTTCCCACCTCAGCTTCTGCCCTATGCCATCAGCCACCCTCTTCTAGAATCTGGAATCCTGAAATCTGGGAACCAGGAGAGTTTAGGGAGGACATTCTAAATATCCTCTCCTTTTTGTGCTCCCCGTGTCAGATGAACTGGGTTTTTTCTTTAGCAGCTGGAGGGGCCCAGGGACTGGGTGCTGGTGACTACTGGATGGCTGTTTTGATCCTGCCAGAAAGTGGAAATGAGGGGCCTGGAGAAGTGGTGATTCTTCAGGGTGGGTGCTCTTGACCTTCACAGGTAGAAGAGTGTGTATGTGTGTGTGTGTGTGTGTGTGTGTGTGTGTGTATGGTGAGCGTGTGCCTCTGTGTATGTGTGTCTAGCAGGTAGGCAGATGTACCTTGGGATGCCGGATGTTTCTGGAAAGATATTTTTATCTGTGATGTCAACAGTCCTAGTCAGGTGTTTTGATGGTCATAGAGAGAGGTGCCTTTTATCTTCTCTCTGGCTGCTTTTCTTGCTCTGCAGCACCACTCCACCACAACCAGGGCGCTCAAACCAGGGCCTGTGAAGGGTTTGAGGGGGGCTCATGTCTATGTGAGCTCAGTCGCTTCACTCATGTCTGATTCTTTGCGACCCTGTGGACTGTAGCCTGCCAGGCTCCTCTATCCATGAAATTCTCCAGGCAAGAATTTCATTGCAGTGGATCATCCAGGGGATCTTCCCAATTCGCTCTGAAACCATGTCTCTTACATCTCCTGCATTGGCAGGTAGGTTCTTTACCACTAGAACCACCTGGGAAGCCCGGTGGTGGCTTGAATGGACCCCAAATGGATGCTGAGTGTGTGTCTGTGGAGAGGTGGGGGACTTGGCCTGTTACAGAGTGAGAAGAAGAAGGAATGACTCCACCGAAGTGGTTTGTGGCATCCGTACGAATCAGAGAATTCGGAAGGAATTGAATTTTTAAAAAAGAGCCAACTTGTATATGCAAATTTCCATTTTGTTGAGCAAACAAAATGCTACTGAATCTGGTCTTGCTAATTTTTAATTTTTTTGCATTGTAAATGAATGAATTGATCATTGAAGGTGGTAATTTGAGAAAAATGGAAGGAAGAAAGCAATGCTGGCATAACTGTTGCCTTCCTGTTGTACCTCTTCAGGGGTAGTAAATAACCCTCCAGTGAACACGACTTTGATTTTGGATATAGTCACAAGGCCGTCGAGCACAAATAATGTGTGAGATCTCACTCCCTGTTACCACTTTACGGTGAATGAAGACAACAGAAGTAATGGTTGCCACAACCCTGTGAATACACAGTTGTCTCTGACCTGCCTTGGGGACCAAAATCTACAGATGCTTAAGTCCTGGGTATGAAACAATGTAGTGTTTGCACATAACCTATGTACATCCTCCCTATATTTTTAAAATTTTTAATTATTAAAAAGAAATTGGCTCATGGGATTTTAGTTCCCCAACAGGGATTGGACCCAGGTCCTCAGCACCAAGCATGCTGAGTCCTAACCACTAGACTGCCAGGGAGTTCTCTATCCTCCCTATACTGGAAATAATCTTTAGATTACTTATAATGTCTAGCACAGTGTAAGTGCTATGTAAATAGTTGCCAGAATGAGGCAAATTCAAGTTTCGATTTTTGGAACTTTCTGGAGTTAAAAAAATTTTTTTTGATCCATGGTTCATTGAGTCTGTGGCAGAACTGTATTAAAAAGATTGACTTGCACATTTTAAATGGGTGGGTGGTATGAGATATGAATTATATTTGAATAAAGCTGTGAGGGGGGAAAAAAGACAGCAAAAGAAAAATAGACATGTTTGACATGAAGAAATTAAAATTTTAAGAGCCAAGGAGATACACACACACAGAGATTCTCTTCCACGTGATCCAGTCCACTTATTGTAAAGATTTGATTTTGGCTGAAAGATCCCTAAGCCGGACTCTGGGGACAGTTTTCAGAACCAGGGACTTACTGTGTTCGGTTTCTCAGTGGAGTCAAATGTCCTTGGAAGGTGGTTTGATTTTTGGAAACAGCTAAAATAATTCAAAGGTAGGTTTGGTGATTGAATCATCAAGCTGAGAAAAACCAACACTGTAAAATAAAAAATAAAAAAAAGTTCCATGGAGTTAGAGCAATTCTTTTTTTTTGGAAGATCCCATAGCCTGACTCCTAAGGCTAGGGCTCAGCAAAATACCCCTGTTTTGCAAGTAAAATTTTACCAGACACAGCCATGCCCAATCGTGTATGTGTTCTTCATGGCTGCTGTTTTGGTTCAAGAACACATTCAAGACCATGTGGCCTGCAAAGCCTAAAATATTTACTGCCTGGCCCTTTATAGGAAGAGTTTTCTGGACCCTGACTTACATTCTTCTTTTGACTTTTTTGAACGGGAGAAAAATCTTCCTGTTGGCATGGGGAGCTGTTCAAGGAGCCTGTGCTTGTCCCCCCCACCGCCCTTTCCTGGCCTGGGGGAAGCTGGTGAAACCTCCAATCTGCAGAATATATATGAACTTGATATTTGGTCCCACTGCAACCTTTTCAACCCCAGCACATCGCTGTTAATGAATTACAGAGACAGAACTGCTGAGGCACATTCTGTAAGCATGTGAGCTTGAGGGAAGTTGGCCTTGGGGTCGCATGTTGGATCTGCCACTTAGTGTGTGGCCTTGGGCCAGCTGGCCCCTCCGAGTCTTTGTTTCTCATGAACAGGAGAATGTTACATCACAGTCCTTGTGTGTGGCAGTCCAAAGAACTTTGCAGGGAGGACTAAATAAAAAAATGGACTCCCAGGGCCTCACACATAGTAAAAGCCCATAAACGGGAGTTCTTCTCGAAGCAGCATAGTTTAGTAAATGAAATGATGGCCTTGGAGAAATGGCTTGCTCAGAACAAGTTCATATTTGCCATGGGAGTGTCTTGGGAAAGTAGTCTTACTTCGTCCTTTGGGAACCCTATTGTGTCTGTTAGCTACAGCTGTGTAACAGGACACCCTGAAATTCAAGTGTTTAAAACAATAAGCATTTACTGTGGCTCCTGAATCCAGGGGTCAGCTGGGTGGTGATGCTGATCTGGGTCAGGCTCACCTGATGTCAGCTGAGTTGGTTCCCGAGCCTGTAGTCATCTGATTGTGCTGGGTGGCTGGATTGGGTGGTCTCATGTGTCTTGAATGTCATTCCCACCACATTCTCTTGGCCAATCAGATCCGAAGAACAGCCCAAATTCAAAGAATAGCTGTCCCCAGAAATGGAATGAGCTGAAGAATCCAATTGCAAGGGGCATGAGCAGGGATAAATGAAGAGCTAGGGACATTTTATAGTTGATCACATTGGCTCCTTCACCAGGAGCTCCTTCACCAGGTAAAAAGTCAATCAAGAAATCACAGACATCATGCCTTTCATCTCTATGAATCATTAATTCAAGTATCCAACTATTTTCAGCAACCACTGTTAGCTTTATCGTAAGACACTGAGTATATCATCTCTACCTTTAATAGGAAGGAAAAAAAAAGCTATGAAATGAAATATTTAATGAAATTCTACTTGGCAAACCCAAGTTCTCCCTTGCCTTGTCATCTCTCCAGACTTGGGACCACAGATCCTTTGAGATGACATTCATTTGGGGTCTGCACCCCAAAGTTTGTCATGTAATAGGATCAGCAAACCTCAGGGCCTGTTGGCTGGTTGCATATCAAGTTTCTCTGATATTTTTACAAGCACCACAGTCCTCGGATCCACCTGCGAAGGAGCCCTCAAGCCCCACTTCACAGACTCATGTGGTTCGCTCGGGATGTGTCATGCCTGCTCGCTGCCACCAAGGCCACCACTTGAGATGTGAACATCGTGGCCAGATGGGGCACTGTCTCGGCTTCTGGGATCAGGCGGTCCTTGGATGATGTGCTGGTTTGATCTTATTGGCTTTTCTGTTTTAGCCAGTTGTTCAGAGTTGAACCAGCTCTTAAAAGCATGAAGGGCTCAAGAGCTTAGTCTCTGGAGTCAACAGAACAAGGAAAGCTGACTCCATCCCCTGCAGGTATGACCTTGAGGAAGATGCTGACCTTGAAGGCTTTGGATCTTACGTTAGTAAGATGGGATCAGTAACAGGGCTGCAGAGACACCATGAGCTAGTGGCTTGGGATTCATCTGAGTCAGTGTGTGGGATAAGCACTCACTCGATGACAGCTCTTATTATCGAGATTATTTTTATGGGTCTGACTCCAGTGTAGTGAGCCCCTGGGCAATTTTTAAGTCTGAGTTATATGCCGGGTTTTTCCTCTTTGAAGGGGTCTCCACCACCTTTTTGAGCCTGGGTCTGGGCGGCCCCGTTTGAGTGGGAACATCCAGGGGTTGCCATGAAGATGTCATTTTTGGAATCACACAGGGACTTTCCACTTGAGAAGGGGGAGGCTTCTCTTCAGCAAAGGGACGCCTGCCAAGCTCCAAAAGAGCTATAAACTTGCTGAATCATGGAAAGGCATCCTTGGACCTGAAGCTCCCAACAAACCAGGACCTGTTTGTCATTAATTTGAATGCTTCCAGAGCATTGTATCAGACCTGCCTTGTGTCTCCCCGGGGGCTCTCACCAGGCTGTGACCATGCATTGGAAAACTCTTTGCAGTCCTCCTTCTTGTCTTAAGGGCCACTCTTCATGCAGGGCAGTCATTTTTTGTCTCCAGGTAGCTGTTTCATTTGTTTTCCTCTCAGCTCAGCATCTATGTGGGTGTCTACAGAAGGGGAGAGCTCGTAACTCAGTATACTACATGAGAATCTGTGGAGATGTGTATTCCTATGCTATCTCTGAACCCGTGTAACAATTTGTAGGAGAGCATAATGTCAGTTCACTTATCTAGCTGTTTGGAAATTCTTTTATTTCCTGTTTTCTAAGAAGAAGTTAAAGAAGCAGGTTTGGAGCACTGAAGCTGAGGGGTGGTCAAGTTAGAAGAAACAGAAAGGACTCCATAAATATTGGCATTTGCTTGCACTTGGCTTCCACATGGTGCTTCAGAGAGACCCCGCCCTATCCTACCTGCTGGGTAGAGTTGTGTTCTTAACCCAGGGCTGCGAGGTTTGCCAAGCCCTGCAGGCCGAGGGCCAGAAACTGACAGGGTAGGGACAGGGCTGGGCTGGAGACGGCCTTTGTCGGGTCCTAAACACAAGCTGAGTTGTTTGAAGAAGCTCTGAGTTAGTAACACCTTAAGTGTTTGATCCTTCATGTGTCACCCATGATAGGTTGCGTAGAGGGAGACTGAAATAAGTGAACTGTTAATAATTCCCAAAGGATGTCCCTGTGACAATGTGTCAAGCAAGGGATGTTTTTATGTTTATGTGTTTCTCTATTTTAATTTTTAAATTAGGAAAGTATGATAACACATTTACAGGAGACTTGGACAATACAGAGCGAAGTTACATATAGTTCCACTCTATGTTACAATTATTTTTTAAGTAGATAATATTTTTAGTTGGAGTTTCAATATCAAACTCTCAAAAATTAACAGAATGAATATACAGAAAAGTAGAAGGATATAATAGACTTGAAAACACCATGAACCAATTCAACATAATTAAGATTTATACAATTTTCACAGAACAGTGAGATACAAATTCTAATCATGTTCCCATAGACTGTAAAGTATGAGATACCAGAACATAACCAGGGACATAAAATAAGGTGCAAAAACTTCATGGTCTAAAGGTACTGAAACCATACAGAGTCTGTTGTCTTATCACTGTGGAATTATATTAGAAGTCAATATCAAAAGATATTTGAAATAACCCATGTATTTTCAAGCACAATGTGACATTTACCAAGAGAGATCTTTGACTTAGCCATTGAAAGCCTCAATAAAGTTAGAAGACTGAAAAAGTGTTGTTTGATGAAGCAACAGTCTAACCAGGACCCTCACCCCTGCATGCACTTTGCATCTGTCCTGGGTGCACTCTTGTTCCAGGGACATGGGGCACATGAGGACCCAGGGGGTGGTCTCCAATCTTTAGGACTAGGATGGTGTCTGTTATCACTTGAATTGTGTCCCTCCTGCAAAGCTGCGTTGGTGTCCTAACCCGCAGCATCTCAGAATGTCACCTTATTTGGAGATGGGGTCGTTGCAGAGGGGATCAAGTTAAGATGAGATCACGGGGCTAGACTCTAGTCCAGTACACACATGTCCTGAAAAGGAAGCATTTAGAGATGATTCACAGTGCTGCACAGCAGAAACTAATGCGATGTTGTAAGTCAACTAGACTTCAGTAAAAATAAGCAGGTAAATAAAAAATAAATATAAAAAATAAATAAAAATTAAAAAGTCAAAAGAGGAGGCATTTGGACATAGACTGGTGGGGATGCCATGTGAAGGGAGTGGGGGTGATGCCTCGGCAAGCCCTGAGTGCCTGTGGTTGTTTAGTACCTAAGTCATGTCTGACACTTTTGGGAACCCATAGACTGTAGCCCTCCAGGCTCTCTCTCCATGGGGTTTCCCAGGCAAGAATATTGGAGTGGGTTGTCATTTCCTACTCCAGGGGATCTTCCTGACCCAGAGATCAAACCTGGGTCTCCCTCATTGCAGGCAGATTCTTTACTGTCTGAGCCACCAGGGAAACCCAGTAGGCAAGCCAACTGATCATTTTAGGTTGACATGTTTAAGTTTGGTTATGAAGAGGCTGGTGAGAATCACTGGGGAATTTTCCTTGAAGAAAGATTTTCACACACCTTTCCTTCCCAGCAGGCACTCTGGATCAGTTTCCAGGAGTAGAGTCCAGATATCACTTTCACTTTTCACTTTCATGCACTGGAGAAGGAAATGGCAACTCACTCCAGTGTTCTTGCCTGGAGAATCCCAGGGATGGGGGAGCCTGGTGGGCTGCCGTCTATGCGGTCGCACAGAGTCAGACACAACTGAAGCGACTTAGCAGCAGCAGCAGCAGAGTCCAGGTGTCTGTATTTGTCAAAAGCTCTGAAGATCCCTTGAGGGTCATACAGGTTGGGTTTTAGAGTGTGTTCTAGTGGGATTCTAGGCCGTGAAGAGTTGTCCGTCTTCCCGTAAAGCCTGGGCTGTGACACCCGACCTGATGACCCAGGGAGCATTCTGTCTTTCACTTCAGAGATTCTAAAGGTAAATATTATAGTGTCCCACAGAAAGGATCCTGGACTTGGAAATGGAGTAAGGGCTTTGGCATCGTGACTGGGCATAACTCCCAGCCATCCAGGAACCCTGTTTTGGAATTTTACATCATTTTGTGGAAGTCCACAAAATGGAAACAGTTTCCCATTCCATAAACCCATAGAATGCAGCCTTTTGGCACTGAGCCAATTTGTTCTACAAATGAAGAAACTGAAGGACATGGAGGGTGCGGCCACCTGTCTGATCCCTGCAAAAGGCAGGTCTGTTTGGAGGCTCCAGGTACCAACTCTGATGTCCTCGTCGTCTCTGCTTCTGACCCTGTGTCCATCCAGCTGCAGCTCGCTGACCACAGCCTGTGAAATCTGTGCTCCAGATGGGCCCTTCCTGTAAGAGTCACCGTGATGTGGTGACACACGAAGCTGTTTCTGGCTAGGACCTCGGCTGAAACGCGGGGAGTGTGCCCGGCCCAGCAAGAGCGTGCCTCACTGCATGGGGCAGGGTGGAAGGAGTCACAGCTTCTGCTCAGGGCATTCTGTAGAAGGCGTTCTCTGGAAGGTTGTCCACATCACCCTAATTCCACATCCTGTAGACTTGTGTGTATCATCTCCCACATCTCAGGGATGCTCTGTCCTGGTGGCAGTCAATCATTCTGGGTGGAAAAAAGACCTTAGAGAGAGAGAGAGAGCACCATGTACTAGAAGTGAGCACAGCTCCTGGGCTTGGCCCCCGATGTCTAAGTCTTGGCTTCACCCTTAATCGCAAGAGAACCTCACTGGGCTTCCAGGGAGCTCCTTTTCTCATCTCTAATAATATCTACCTTTGGGGTGTCTGTGAAGAGGACACAGATAGAAAGTACTGAAAAGTACTTTGAAACTTTATAAAACACTAGTTATTACTGTTGTTATTGTTATTATTGGAATGTTGGCCTACATCAGGTTGATATGGAAACTCAGGGTGGGGCACAAACTTGACTTTGTACCTTCAAGAAGAGTTAAGTATCAATTTCTGTTTGTGGGTTTGGTTTTCTTTTGCCAACTTTCAAATAATGTGGAAATATGATGCCGTATACAGTAAGTTAAGCTGACTGGCTCTGTTCTCCTGAAGCTTAAAATCTAAGGCAGAAAATATTAGCAATGACAGAGGTGACTGGGCCATTGGTCAGAGCTGGTTCATTAATTCATCTGCCTTTATGTCTTGCCCAAGTGATAGGAAGCAGGGATGGAACCATGGCACCTATGCTCTCTGCTCTAGATGGACCCACTGTGATACATTTCTGCTGAGTTGGCAGTGGTAATCTTTGGATAGGTCAGATGATCCGATAAGATCATGTCCAATTGTAGGACAAACATACATTAGAATCTTGGTCAATTATTAAAAAATAGG
>SJYC01083307.1:0-31764 GCA_006408675.1 Madoqua kirkii
CTCTATGAATCATTAATTCAAGTATCCAACTATTTTCAGCAACCACTGTTAGCTTTATCGTAAGACACTGAGTATATCATCTCTACCTTTAATAGGAAGGAAAAAAAAAGCTATGAAATGAAATATTTAATGAAATTCTACTTGGCAAACCCAAGTTCTCCCTTGCCTTGTCATCTCTCCAGACTTGGGACCACAGATCCTTTGAGATGACATTCATTTGGGGTCTGCACCCCAAAGTTTGTCATGTAATAGGATCAGCAAACCTCAGGGCCTGTTGGCTGGTTGCATATCAAGTTTCTCTGATATTTTTACAAGCACCACAGTCCTCGGATCCACCTGCGAAGGAGCCCTCAAGCCCCACTTCACAGACTCATGTGGTTCGCTCGGGATGTGTCATGCCTGCTCGCTGCCACCAAGGCCACCACTTGAGATGTGAACATCGTGGCCAGATGGGGCACTGTCTCGGCTTCTGGGATCAGGCGGTCCTTGGATGATGTGCTGGTTTGATCTTATTGGCTTTTCTGTTTTAGCCAGTTGTTCAGAGTTGAACCAGCTCTTAAAAGCATGAAGGGCTCAAGAGCTTAGTCTCTGGAGTCAACAGAACAAGGAAAGCTGACTCCATCCCCTGCAGGTATGACCTTGAGGAAGATGCTGACCTTGAAGGCTTTGGATCTTACGTTAGTAAGATGGGATCAGTAACAGGGCTGCAGAGACACCATGAGCTAGTGGCTTGGGATTCATCTGAGTTCAGTGTGTGGGATAAGCACTCACTCGATGACAGCTCTTATTATCGAGATTATTTTTATGGGTCTGACTCCAGTGTAGTGAGCCCCTGGGCAATTTTTAAGTCTGAGTTATATGCCGGGTTTTTCCTCTTTGAAGGGGTCTCCACCACCTTTTTGAGCCTGGGTCTGGGCGGCCCCGTTTGAGTGGGAACATCCAGGGGTTGCCATGAAGATGTCATTTTTGGAATCACACAGGGACTTTCCACTTGAGAAGGGGGAGGCTTCTCTTCAGCAAAGGGACGCCTGCCAAGCTCCAAAAGAGCTATAAACTTGCTGAATCATGGAAAGGCATCCTTGGACCTGAAGCTCCCAACAAACCAGGACCTGTTTGTCATTAATTTGAATGCTTCCAGAGCATTGTATCAGACCTGCCTTGTGTCTCCCCGGGGGCTCTCACCAGGCTGTGACCATGCATTGGAAAACTCTTTGCAGTCCTCCTTCTTGTCTTAAGGGCCACTCTTCATGCAGGGCAGTCATTTTTTGTCTCCAGGTAGCTGTTTCATTTGTTTTCCTCTCAGCTCAGCATCTATGTGGGTGTCTACAGAAGGGGAGAGCTCGTAACTCAGTATACTACATGAGAATCTGTGGAGATGTGTATTCCTATGCTATCTCTGAACCCGTGTAACAATTTGTAGGAGAGCATAATGTCAGTTCACTTATCTAGCTGTTTGGAAATTCTTTTATTTCCTGTTTTCTAAGAAGAAGTTAAAGAAGCAGGTTTGGAGCACTGAAGCTGAGGGGTGGTCAAGTTAGAAGAAACAGAAAGGACTCCATAAATATTGGCATTTGCTTGCACTTGGCTTCCACATGGTGCTTCAGAGAGACCCCGCCCTATCCTACCTGCTGGGTAGAGTTGTGTTCTTAACCCAGGGCTGCGAGGTTTGCCAAGCCCTGCAGGCCGAGGGCCAGAAACTGACAGGGTAGGGACAGGGCTGGGCTGGAGACGGCCTTTGTCGGGTCCTAAACACAAGCTGAGTTGTTTGAAGGAAGCTCTGAGTTAGTAACACCTTAAGTGTTTGATCCTTCATGTGTCACCCATGATAGGTTGCGTAGAGGGAGACTGAAATAAGTGAACTGTTAATAATTCCCAAAGGATGTCCCTGTGACAATGTGTCAAGCAAGGGATGTTTTTATGTTTATGTGTTTCTCTATTTTAATTTTTAAATTAGGAAAGTATGATAACACATTTACAGGAGACTTGGACAATACAGAGCGAAGTTACATATAGTTCCACTCTATGTTACAATTATTTTTTAAGTAGATAATATTTTTAGTTGGAGTTTCAATATCAAACTCTCAAAAATTAACAGAATGAATATACAGAAAAGTAGAAGGATATAATAGACTTGAAAACACCATGAACCAATTCAACATAATTAAGATTTATACAATTTTCACAGAACAGTGAGATACAAATTCTAATCATGTTCCCATAGACTGTAAAGTATGAGATACCAGAACATAACCAGGGACATAAAATAAGGTGCAAAAACTTCATGGTCTAAAGGTATTGAAACCATACAGAGTCTGTTGTCTTATCACTGTGGAATTATATTAGAAATCAATATCAAAAGATATTTGAAATAACCCATGTATTTTCAAGCACAATGTGACATTTACCAAGAGAGATCTTTGACTTAGCCATTGAAAGCCTCAATAAAGTTAGAAGACTGAAAAAGTGTTGTTTGATGAAGCAACAGTCTAACCAGGACCCTCACCCCTGCATGCACTTTGCATCTGTCCTGGGTGCACTCTTGTTCCAGGGACATGGGGCACATGAGGACCCAGGGGGTGGTCTCCAATCTTTAGGACTAGGATGGTGTCTGTTATCACTTGAATTGTGTCCCTCCTGCAAAGCTGCGTTGGTGTCCTAACCCGCAGCATCTCAGAATGTCACCTTATTTGGAGATGGGGTCGTTGCAGAGGGGATCAAGTTAAGATGAGATCACGGGGATAGACTCTAGTCCAGTACAGCACATGTCCTGAAAAGGAAGCATTTAGAGATGATTCACAGTGCTGCACAGCAGAAACTAATGCGATGTTGTAAGTCAACTAGACTTCAGTAAAAATAAGCAGGTAAATAAAAAATAAATATAAAAAATAAATAAAAATTAAAAAGTCAAAAGAGGAGGCATTTGGACATAGACTGGTGGGGATGCCATGTGAAGGGAGTGGGGGTGATGCCTCGGCAAGCCCTGGGTGCCTGTGGTTGTTTAGTACCTAAGTCATGTCTGACACTTTTGGGAACCCATAGATTGTAGCCCTCCAGGCTCTCTCTCCATGGGGTTTCCCAGGCAAGAATATTGGAGTGGGTTGTCATTTCCTACTCCAGGGGATCTTCCTGACCCAGAGATCAAACCTGGGTCTCCCTCATTGCAGGCAGATTCTTTACTGTCTGAACCACCAGGGAAACCCAGTAGGCAAGCCAACTGATCATTTTAGGTTGACATGTTTAAGTTTGGTTATGAAGAGGCTGGTGAGAATCACTGGGGAATTTTCCTTGAAGAAAGATTTTCACACACCTTTCCTTCCCAGCAGGCACTCTGGATCAGTTTCCAGGAGTAGAGTCCAGATATCACTTTCACTTTTCACTTTCATGCACTGGAGAAGGAAATGGCAACTCACTCCAGTGTTCTTGCCTGGAGAATCCCAGGGATGGGGGAGCCTGGTGGGCTGCCGTCTATGCGGTCGCACAGAGTCAGACACAACTGAAGCGACTTAGCAGCAGCAGCAGCAGAGTCCAGGTGTCTGTATTTGTCAAAAGCTCTGAAGATCCCTTGAGGGTCATACAGGTTGGGTTTTAGAGTGTGTTCTAGTGGGATTCTAGGCCGTGAAGAGTTGTCCGTCTTCCCGTAAAGCCTGGGCTGTGACACCCGACCTGATGACCCAGGGAGCATTCTGTCTTTCACTTCAGAGATTCTAAAGGTAAATATTATAGTGTCCCACAGAAAGGATCCTGGACTTGGAAATGGAGTAAGGGCTTTGGCATCGTGACTTAAGAGTTGTCCGTCTTCCCGTAAAGCCTGGGCTGTGACACCCGACCTGATGACCCAGGGAGCATTCTGTCTTTCACTTCAGAGATTCTAAAGGTAAATATTATAGTGTCCCACAGAAAGGATCCTGGACTTGGAAATGGAGTAAGGGCTTTGGCATCGTGACTGGGCATAACTCCCAGCCATCCAGGAACCCTGTTTTGGAATTTTACATCATTTTGTGGAAGTCCACAAAATGGAAACAGTTTCCCATTCCATAAACCCATAGAATGCAGCCTTTTGGCACTGAGCCAATTTGTTCTACAAATGAAGAAACTGAAGGACATGGAGGGTGCGGCCACCTGTCTGATCCCTGCAAAAGGCAGGTCTGTTTGGAGGCTCCAGGTACCAACTCTGATGTCCTCGTCGTCTCTGCTTCTGACCCTGTGTCCATCCAGCTGCAGCTCGCTGACCACAGCCTGTGAAATCTGTGCTCCAGATGGGCCCTTCCTGTAAGAGTCACCGTGATGTGGTGACACACGAAGCTGTTTCTGGCTAGGACCTCGGCTGAAACGCGGGGAGTGTGCCCGGCCCAGCAAGAGCGTGCCTCACTGCATGGGGCAGGGTGGAAGGAGTCACAGCTTCTGCTCAGGGCATTCTGTAGAAGGCGTTCTCTGGAAGGTTGTCCACATCACCCTAATTCCACATCCTGTAGACTTGTGTGTATCATCTCCCACATCTCAGGGATGCTCTGTCCTGGTGGCAGTCAATCATTCTGGGTGGAAAAAAGACCTTAGAGAGAGAGAGAGAGCACCATGTACTAGAAGTGAGCACAGCTCCTGGGCTTGGCCCCCGATGTCTAAGTCTTGGCTTCACCCTTAATCGCAAGAGAACCTCACTGGGCTTCCAGGGAGCTCCTTTTCTCATCTCTAATAATATCTACCTTTGGGGTGTCTGTGAAGAGGACACAGATAGAAAGTACTGAAAAGTACTTTGAAACTTTATAAAACACTAGTTATTACTGTTGTTATTGTTATTATTGGAATGTTGGCCTACATCAGGTTGATATGGAAACTCAGGGTGGGGCACAAACTTGACTTTGTACCTTCAAGAAGAGTTAAGTATCAATTTCTGTTTGTGGGTTTGGTTTTCTTTTGCCAACTTTCAAATAATGTGGAAATATGATGCCGTATACAGTAAGTTAAGCTGACTGGCTCTGTTCTCCTGAAGCTTAAAATCTAAGGCAGAAAATATTAGCAATGACAGAGGTGACTGGGCCATTGGTCAGAGCTGGTTCATTAATTCATCTGCCTTTATGTCTTGCCCAAGTGATAGGAAGCAGGGATGGAACCATGGCACCTATGCTCTCTGCTCTAGATGGACCCACTGTGATACATTTCTGCTGAGTTGGCAGTGGTAATCTTTGGATAGGTCAGATGATCCGATAAGATCATGTCCAATTGTAGGACAAACATACATTAGAATCTTGGTCAATTATTAAAAAATAGGCCTTTGGATTCTGGGTGACATGGGAACATATTTATGATAAATGTTCTAGGTGCAAAAAGCAAGTTACAATTTGGATAGTATAGATACTATACTATATTTTGGATAGTATAGATATCAAATGTTAAGAAAGGGTTTCTGGTGGTTGGAAGAAGTTATTTCTGTCTTCATCTTTGTATCTGTTGGTATTTTTCAAGGAAATACTAATTCTGCCAGATGGTTGTGGCTTCACTTGAATTGGGTCTTAAAAAAATTTTTTATTGGAGTATAGTTGATTTACAGTGTTGTTTTAGTTTCAGGTGTACAGCAAATGATTCGGTCATACATACACATATATCCACTTTATTGTTTTAGATCCTTTTCCCATATAGGTGATTACAGAGTACTGAGTAGAGTTCCCTGTGCTCTACAGTGGGTCCTTATTAGTTACTTGTTTTATATATAGTAGTGTGTATATGTCCATCCCAATTTCCCAGTTTATTTCCCCCCACCCACTTACCCCCTGGTAACCATAAATTTGTTTTCTACTTTTTCGACTCTGTTTTTGTTTTGTACATGACTTCATTTGTTCCTCTTTTTGTTTTTAGATTCCACGTGTAAGTGATATCATATTTGTCATTCTCTTCCTACTTGAATTGAGTCTTGATGGATATATAAGAGTTGAAAAGGCAGGAGGCCGTCCTGAGGAATGGGAGTAGCATTTGTGGAGACATAAAATAGAAATGAAAATAGACCTATGGCCTAATCTAGAAATGTCTGGGCCACATGCAGATGGTAAACCAGTTAGGGTTTTCAGTGACGTCTGGCTGGAACAGAGAAGCATGTTGGATAAGTTCAGTGAAGCTGAGTGGCGGAGGGTCTTACGGGACTGCTAGTAGATTTATCACTATAAAGGAAGAGGTGATAAGGTGTTGCATGCTTGTTAAGAATGCTGGTGATCAGGGTGCCTTGCCCCTGCCACATTTTCCAGAACCACTGGGTCATGGATCTTACCTGGAGCCAGTACCGATATTGAAGTATTTTAGACCTCAGTCCACACCATGGACATAAGCCCTGGGTTCTGAGCCTGGAAAGACTCATGGTGGACTTCACTTTTGAGCATTGGTTTCTGGGTTGGGGAAACCACTATCTGGTTATCTGTGGACACCGCCCCCTCCAGTGAGTAAACAGGACGTTGGTCCATGACGGGGAGAGCAGTAAACATGTTCAGGCCACAATACAGTGCATTGCTGTATCACTGAAAAAATCTTGTGTGCCATTTTATTGTTTTTAGGTTTTTGCTCCTTCATGATTTTTGAAATTGAGAAGGAAGAAATGAAACTGCCTTTGTTCACAGATGTCATGATTGCTTATGAGAAAATCCTAAAGAATCAATTTAAAAAAAAGCTCCTAGAACTAATACGTAATTGTAGCAAAGTTGCAGGATACAAGGATTCAAAGGTCAATTGCTCTCTTGTATACAATAATTTGAAGTAAAAAATATAACACCATTTACATTAACAGCAAAATAATGAAATACTTAGGTGTAAGTCTTAAAAAAAACATGTATAAGATCTATATGAGAAAACTAGAAGACTCTGATGAAAGAAATCAAAGAACTAGATAAATGGAGAGATATCCCATGTTTATGGATAGAATGATGCAATAGCGTTAAGGTGTCACTGCCTCCAAACTTGATCTCGACTAGATACAATGCAGTTCCAATCAAAGACCCAGAAAGTTATTTTGTGGATATCTGCAAAATGATTCTAAAGCTTATCCATAGAGGCAGAAGACCTGGAATAGCCAGCTCAATATTGGAGAACAATGATGTTCGGGGACTGACACTGACTTCAGCCCTTTGTATAAAGCTACAGTAATCAAGGCAATGTGATATACTGATTAATGTTGTATGTAAATTAGGCCTCAATAAAGAAGATTTAAGCAAGTTTCTGTTTATTTTAAAAACACACTGCAATATTGGTGAAAGTAGAGGGAAATAGATTAACGGAACAGAATAAGAGCCCTCAAACTGGAGGCAGCCGGGATGTCCTTCAGTATGCATATGGGTAAGCAAACTGTGATACGTCCATATGATGGAATATTATTCATCAATAAGAAGAAATGAACTGTCAAGCCACAAGAGAACATAAAGGAACCTGTTGTACATGCATGCTGTATGTCTCTTCAGGCATGTCCAATTCTTTGCAACCCCATGGACTGTAACCCACCAGGTTCCTCTGTCCATGGGGTTCTCCAGGCAAGAATACTGGACTAGGTTTCCATGGCCTCCTCCAGGGGTTCTTCCTGATCCAGGGATCAAACCCAAGTCTCTTATGTCTCCCACATTGGCAGGCAGGATCTGTACCACTGGCACCACTTGGGAAGCCCTCTTACTAAAAGCATACGCGAAAGAAGCCAGCCTGGCAGGCTTGCATACTGTGTAACCCCAAGTGTATTCTCTTCTGGAAAAGGCGAAATTAAGGAGACAGTAAAATATCCGTGATTGCCTGGGGTTCCAGGGGATGGAGAAAGGAAGAAAAAGCAGATGGACCATTAACCACCTATATGAGATAGCTGTAGTGGTGGGACTCTTTCGTATAATACTATAACGGTGGATACATCATTTGTCAAAACCCATAGAACTGTCCAACACAAAGAGTGACAGTTGGTGTATTACTTAAATAATACTAATGAATCAATATCGGTTCATCAGTTGGTATAAATACAACACACTCATGCAGGATATTCATAACAGGGGAACTGGGCTGAGGAGGGAATGAGAAGGCACAGGGGAACTCTTGATTGTACATTCCACTCAGTTTGTCTATAAACCTAAAGCTTCTCTTAAAATAAAAATCTATAAATAAACGAAAAGGGAAACATGCTATAGACTGGAGTTTTAAAAATATAAATATTTGTGAGTGATTAACTTATAAGTTAGAGTCCAGATTTTCCCCATTAAAAATGATTCTAGGAAATGAAAATATGACATTATCAAAATGAAAAATGCTGTGCTAACACGCATAGTATAGAAGACGACTGTGGACTCGGGAGTGACGTGTGCTGAGCCCCATCGCAGCCCGTGCCTTAGAAGCAGAGCCTGTAGGTGAGTTAGAAAGAACTCAGCTTCAGATGGCTCGTCTGCCAGGTGAGGGTGGGGCTGTGAGGGGAAAGGGAGGCGCCGTCTTTGAAGCGTGTTGACAGTAGCGCCTAGAACGCAGTCCCTGGCTCTCTGCTCCAGGCCTCTCAGGGTGCTGGACTTTGATCCAGTCGCTTCTCTTTGACCCAATCAAGACTTGTCCATCTTTGGCTTCTTGTCCATGACTGGGCTGCCAGTTGATGATGGACAGTGACTCTGGAGGTCTCAAGGTGGAGATGGACCTTGCTCCTCCTTAAAGCCATGTGTGCAGGCTCTGCTGGAAGCCATGGGCTCCCCATGTGCACCTTCAGTTTCACGCTGTAACACTCCAGACGTTCTTTATGGGTGGCAAAGGCGGTTCACACTTCAGACGGACCTCTTGAGGATGATTTGCTTTCTACAAGGAGAACTGGGCATTCCCAGCTGGCTGGAAGTTTCTGTCCACTCTCATTTTAGCACTAGTGGTCCAGTCTGCCATACTTGGGAACACAGCCATATCTGGATGAGTGATGCATCTGTGGTGGGGCTGAGCTGTCACAGTGCAGATATGGGTTATTTCTCTTGTCTCAGAAAATTCTGCCAGACAATACAAAGAAGTATTCTGCCTCACTCACTAGCTGCCTCTTTATCTCCTGCGTGCATCTGTTCTCGCTGTGCGTGTGGTCACCACCCCAGCTCTGGCCCTCAGTGCCGACTGATCACTACAGATGTCCTTTAGCAAGTCTGGCAAACTGCTATACCTCCTGCTTCTCAGACGACAAAGCTGTGTCTCTGCTGGGCACACAAACCCTGCCAGGACCCACCTCACTTGTGCCGTGCTATCTCTTCCCACTCTCCAGCACACACGCCTGTGTGCATGGCCTGTGCACACAAGACTCCTGATGTCCTGCACACTCATCTTTCCTCTCCACACCCCTGCGCAAGGTCTGCCGTCCCCCTCCACCCTTGGTGTGGTCTCCCTTCTCTCCTCCTGTCGATATCTTTTCCAGTCTGTGGCATAATTCTCAAATCTCACCTCCTCAAAAAAGACATCATGGCCACCCAGCCAGATAATTCTTTCTTGGGGAAATTCCCTGACAATATATCCTTTCCCTCCCTTGAGATGCATAGCTCATCTTCTTCAGGAAATTTATCTGTTTGCATCACTTGTTCTCACTTTCTCCTAGAAAATACATCCTTTTGAGGACAAGCGCTCTGTTGCCTTCATCTGTGCCAGCTAGACTCATGCTTTGCCAAGCAATACATATTTGTATTGTTTACAAGACCCTCTGGCCAAGAAACCATCTCCAGAGTCACTGCTCCAAGAAGCTGTTTCCTAAATCACCGTAGAGACAAGCCTGCATACTTCCACAGATCCCACATAGGGAGACAGCCACAGGACTCCTGTCTCCCCCTGTCTCTCGAGACCAACATTTAGCCACCCTGGTCAGGTGTTTCCTTTTGCTCACTAAGGGATCAGCTGGTGTAACAGACACTGCTGATGCCCAGATTATGTCTGTGCACCACCCAGTCTTCTCTTGCCTGAACCAGAGTCTTTTTTCCTAAGGGGTTTTGGATGTCCTCCAAAGCCAGAGAAGACCACTCTCTACCTGCCCTACAAAGCAGACCAGAAGTTCCAGAAAATGAACATCCTTAGGAACAGTCCCCAAGCGAGAAGTGATGGGAGGTGGGGTACAGATCCTGCTGCTCCCTCTCCAGCTGTGTGGACAGCTCTGAGCTGCTGCTGCATGTGGTTCCCCAAGAGCACTGGCTTCCAGCCCCGCAGCCTATGGCTTGATCACTTAGGTCTTCACTGTCTGCGTTTCTCCCTTGCCCCACTTCCCCATATCAAAGTTCCCTTTCCCTCCCAGTAAATGAGTTGCCTTGCATCTTTGTCTCAGATTCTGCTTCTGGGGAGCCCAAATTCAGATTGAGTGACTGTAAAATCACCTTCCCTGGTGGCTCAGACAGTAAAGAATCTGCCTGTAATGCTGGAGACCTGAGTTCAATCCCTGGGTCGGGAAGGTACCCTGAAGGAGGGCATGGAAACCCACCCCAGTATTCTTGCCCATAGAATCCCCATGGACTGTCTGTCCATGGGGTCACAAAGAGTTGGACATGACTGAGCGACTAAGCACAGCACCAAGTTCCCTTCATTTCTGCATTCTGGCCTCTTTGATTTTGACATCCTTCAATGAGCTCTGATTGGTATTTTGTCTACACTGTTTGCTCCCTGTGAGACATACGTCTAAGCTGTTAACTGGAATGATTGCTTCATTCATGTCGTACAGCTAATCCTTGTGAGTGTTGTGTTCAGCTGGGAACCCAGCAAGATGAAGAACATGTCTTGAGAGTGTGAGCACGGTTGGAGGGCTCTAGGAGTTCCGGAGAGGAGGGTGTGGTGCCATTCTTTGCAGCCCTAGCTCCTACCTTAAGCCAGGATTATTGAGAGCCACCAGCTCTACAGCTTCTGAGGAATGAATGCCAAGCTGGGGAGTTTATATATGAAAAATGTGAAGTACTGTTTCAATGTTAAATATCTTTTTTTCCCCTGTAGTTCATAAAAAGAACATTTAATTAAAATATTAATAGAATTTGGTGGAAGACATCAAAGTTACTTTGCAGAATTTCTGTGATAGGATTATTTTTATCTGAATTTAGTCCTACTTCTCTTTCCTGAATCCATGCCCTTCTGTCCTCTGTTCATTCTCTTCCTTCCTTTCTCTTTGCCTCTCCTTTAGTGTATTTAAATGATGTTAAACTGTTTGCTTTTTAAAATACACATACAGATAACTTGATTTAACTGTTTAGCATTTAAATGTGTTAGAAATTTCTAAACAAGACAAGGATCCGTCTGTGGCACACATGTAGCCATCTCCCCTCCATTGCTCTTGTCAGACATCAGTTCAGTTCAGTTGCTCAGTTGGGTCCGACTCTTTACGACCCCATGGACTCCATCATGCCAGGCTTCCCAGTCCATCACCAACTCCTGGAGCTTGCTCAAACTCATGTCCATCGAGTCGGTGATGATGCCATCCAACTGTCTCATCCTCTGTCATCGCCATCTCCTCCTGCCTTCAATCATCAATCAAGATACCCTTCTCAACCCAGAGCCCACAGAAGCCATTGCTGGTTGATGGGAATTCCCATAGGAGATGAAATTTTTCTGATTTGACATAAGTGTTAGAACAGGGAGACCAGTTTAGACAGATATTTGATATGCCTGTTAGTTTCACATATCCTTATCTTTTGTTAGGAGAACATCAAAGAGAGGAGGGTTCTAGGACAGCTTCTCCTTGAGTTCTGTGATTGTGAGTCAGCCTTGGGTGCAGCCCTGCGCTGACCTGTTCATCACCTTGAGAGAAATCCAGGAAAGACGAGAACCATGTGCTGAGTTTTCACTCATCTCTGTCCCAGCCCCAGTGACAGTTTACTGAAGACCTGTAACAGTACATACAGATGGCGGTTCCTCTCCTCGATGGTTTTGTACATTCTGACGCCACTAGCTTTCCCCCCAAACCAGCTCCCAGGTCCCTTGATCACTGTCATCAGCTCCCTTGGACGCTTTCATGTTGGCCTCTCTGTGATGGTGCCCAGGGGCTCAGGTCCAGGGCCACCCTCCATAGTCTTTCTAGACATTTCCCCCGATTCTGTGCTTCACTGGTCTTACTCGGAAATGGCCTTGGCTGTGTAGGCACTATCAGCTGCTCTGCCAGCCCCACTGTAGGTGTGGCCCACACTTGTATGCTTGGGTGGGTGAATTGTGGCCTGCTTTTCAGAAGTCCAGCTCACTGCTGCTCTTCCGTGTCTATCTCATGTCTGCATCGTGGGTTACACAGCATCTAGACTGACCCGCGGGACCCAGCTGTAGGACACTTCTCTGAGTCCAGGCCTGACTCAGCAGGACCCTAGACCTCTGAATTTCTGGCCACCCCCATCATTTCTGGCTTCTTGTCCCAGTTTGTCCTCCTGTTCCAGCCTGGGATTTCCCTTAGAGAACTTCTTCAGTGTTTGTGTCCTCTGAGTTATGTGATTAAGCTGCTTGCCAGCCCTCATATGGGCATTAATGCTGGTCCCTCACAGCCTCCTCTAGGTTCCTCTCCTGGGGTATTTGTCAGGGTCTTTACACCCTTGGCACCCTACCAAAGGTTGTCCTTATGCAGCTTCTTCTGCACGCCTCCCAAAGCTCCTGCACATGTTTGATTTCCCCTCTGGTGGTTGGTGTGGGTGATGAGCCAAACACTGTGATACCCAGAGAGTCAATGGGTTTTAAGAATTATAGCAAACTTCTCCAGGCCCTTCACACTCCACTGACCCATGAGTGTGGCTCCAAATAGTCTTAGTCTTGGCATCAGTGCATCAGGAGGAAGCGGTGCCCACATGTTCCTGGGTGTCTCAGGTTCCTGGAGGCAGGAAGATGGAGATTCATGAGCACGTGTTTTGCTGAGGGGAGCTCTCAGGTGGAGTCTGTGAAAGGCGGAGAGAAGCAGACAAGACAGAGGAAGAGGCTGAAGGGGGTGCTTGCTCAGGCCAGGTTCAGTCTGGGCCTGATGGAGTGTGGGGGAGGGCCACTCCTGAAGCTCTGCTCACACCCCGATGGTCCCTGCTCAGGTGAGGAGCCTGAGGCTGCTTGTATCCATCAGTCCTTGGACACCCCCCGGGACATGGGGAGCCTAGTCTTCCAAGGGGCAATTCTGAGGACAGAGTCCAAGCTGTAGCCCTGGCAGCAGGGGGTTGTGGTACCAGCTGCCAGAGGAGCTCTGGACTGGTGCCCATGGCAGCAGGAGCTCTGGAGGAAAGGATCTGATGCTTATTGCAAGGCTGCTGTGAGTGATGTGTGGGAAATTCCACATCCATCCCCTCATTTAATTCTTAAAAATGCCCCATAAGCACTGCATTGTGTTCCCTTGGGTGGGATCCAGGAACTTTCTAGGGTCTGAGAAATCAGGACTGGAGGAGCTAGTTTGTCTTTCTGGGTTTCTCTCCCCAAGCCCAGTTCCCTGCTCTGGACCTCACTGCTGAATTCTGCTGTACCAGAGACCTCAGTTTCAACATGTTTTCAGCCTTTTGTGGGGAAAATTACCTAGGAATCTCCTGTGGAGAAGGAAATGGCAACCCACTCCAGTGTTCTTGCCTAGAGAATCCTAGGGGTGGGGGAGCCTGGTAGGCTGCCGTCTATGGGGTCACACAGAGTCGGACACGACTGAAGTGACTTAGCAGGAATCTCCTGAGGACTTTTCCCCAAAGTAATCTTTTAAAGTGTTGAAGGCTCTCCTTCAGACCTATTTGCTTTTATTTATATGGTTGCACATTTAGAAGTCAAAACAAACCTGTTTGCATGCCAAACAAGCCCATGATAGATTCAGATCACTAGTTTTGGAAGTGAGTTATTTAGAGGCAGGGGGAGGTCTGATATGAAAGATGAGATATTATAATAGCAATAAAAAAAATTAAGTTTTGGGCCATTCAATGCAGAAAAACCTATAGCTGAACACTTTACTTGGTCTTAAGAATTTCATTTTATTACATCTCAGAATTAACTGGAATTCATTTGCTCATTTTTTTTCCGAGTTAATTTATTTGGTACCTATCATGTGTCATATACTGTACTAGAGACACAAGGATTATTGAGACGTGATCCTTCTCCAAAAAGAGTATGTGCTTTAAAAACTGCTTAAAGAGGAAACAAGAAATGAGCAAGTGTCTCCCCTGAGCAAGGCCCTTTATCACATTAACCCAACTAATCAGCATGTATCAGCTGATAAGCTCACAAAAGGATACACAACATCATTAGTCATCAGGGAATTGAAAATTCAAACTTCAACGAGATAACACTGCACGCTCACGAACATGGCTCACATTTAAAATCTGACAATGCCAAGTGTTAGCAAAGATGTGGAACAACTGGAACTCTAATCTGTGGTTGACAGAAATGTAAAATGTGCAGCCACATTGGAGAACAGTGTGGAGTATCTTATAAGTTAAACATACACTTACCATATGGCCCAGCCATGGTACTCTTGGTGTTTCCCCCAAAGAAATGAAACTATATGGTCACAAAATGACATGCATGTGAACATTCATAACAGTTTTATTCATAATGGCCCCAAACTGGAAAAACCCAGGTATACATCAACTAGTAAATGGATAAACCAGTAGGGTTCAGTTCAGTTCAGTTCAGTTGCTCAGTCCTGTCTGACTCTTTGCAACCCCATGAATCATAGCACACCAGGCCTCCCTGTCCATCACCAACTCCCAGAGTTCACTCAGACTCACGTCCATCGAGTCAGTGATGCCATCCAGCCATCTCATCCTCCTCCTGCCCCCAATCCCTCCCAGCATTAGAGTCTTTTCCAGTGAGTCAACTCTTCGCATGAGGTGGCCAAAGTACTGGAGTTTCAGCTTTAGCATCCTTCCTTCCAAAGAAATCCCAGGGTTGATCTCCTTCAGAATGGACTGGTTGGATCTCCTTGCAGTCCAAGGGACTCTCAACAGTCTTCTCCAACACCACAGTTCAAAAGCATCAATGCTTCAATTCTTCGGTGCTCAGCCTTCTTCACAGTCCAACTCTCACATCCATACATGACCACAGGAAAAACCATAGCCTTGACTAGAGGGACCTTAGTCTGCAAAGTAATGTCTCTGTTTTTGAATATGCTATCTAGGTTGATCATAACTTTTTCTTCCAAGGAGTAAGATAGGGTTACATACATGTAAAGGACCACTATTCAGCTCTTAAAGGAATTAGCAACTAAACATACCACAACTTGAATGGATCTCAGAAACATCCTGATAAATGAAAGAAGCCAGATGTCAAGGTGTACATACTGTGTGATTTCATTTTCATAATATTCTAGAAAAAGCAAACTAATCTACTAAGGCAGGAAACAGATTGGTGATTACATTGGGGCCAGGTGGGCCCATGATGGATGCACCACAAAGGGATATGAAAGAACGGTTGAGGGCAATGGACTCGTCCTCTTTAAAAGGCTGCAGTTTATTTCAAATCAATTATCCTTCAATAATGTTGATGTTTTAAAAGCACATAGCAGCATGCCTAGCATGTAGCAAATGCTGAATAAATGGTAGATTTAAGGGAAAAATCCTAGTCCACCACCTGCAAGGTTCTCACCAGCCTCACTCCTAAGATATATCACTTCCTATTCTGTAGGCAGTTCTGAGGTACAGAAACCCTCATGGTCTTCCCTGTGGGGCATAAACACATACTCAGCTCTGTGTGGTGGTGGACAAGGCTGCTTCCTGATGGAAGCAATGGTATTCTCTTCCATCTTGGGATCCTTTAACTTGGATTCAGACTTCCTGAGGCCTGGACACACCTCTGTTAGGCTGAGTCGGAAATCCGCCAGCTCCCCACGCCCCTGCCCCACCCAGGCATCCTTCCGGCCAGAAGGGAGGAAGTCACATGTGGTTCTAATCACCAAATTACAGACTCAGCCTTCACTTGAGTTTCAGGTCATTTTGGAGGCTCCCTTGGAGACTGGACCTGCTAGTTCAGTTCTCGTGTTACATTTCCATCTGTGTTCAGAACAATTCACAAGACGGGCCCTGGGTAAAATCCAAAAAAAAGGAGACTAAGAGGAGACAGATTCAGGACAATGGCACGGTGCAAAGAGCTCACCTGATCCCTCAGCTTTGCATTTTTTATCTGCTGAGATAAACAAGTACAACTTTCTTTTCCTCTTTGAATCAGGATCTGATTTTTATTTCTGACCTTCTGTCTCCTGAAACCGTGGGGACCCTTATGGACTTTAGTAGCCACTGACCTGACTCCTGGAGAAGGCAATGGCATCCCACTCCAGTACTCTTGCCTGGAAAATCCCATGGACGGAGGAGCAGGTTGCAGTCCATGGGGTCGCCAAGAGTTGGACACGACTGAGCGACTTGACTTTCACTTTTCACTTTCATGCATTGGAGAAGGAAATGGCAACCCACTCCAGTGTTCTTGCCTGGAGAATTCCAGGGACAGAGGAGCCTCATGTGCTGCTGTCTATGGGGTTGCACAGAGTCATACACGACTGAAGCAACTTAGCTTAGACCTGACTCCTTGGAGACCCCAACCCTGCTCCTCCTCCAGGGGTGCACAAACCCTTTGGCAGTCTACTGAAGGATCTTGTTTTGAAGACATAGGATAAAAAACAGGGCAACAGAAGATAATTTACCTCTGTTGAAATACATTCATCAGTGTAGTGAATAAACAACCTGGGGATGGAGTAATAATCTATGTGCTTCTTTATTCCATGTTCAATAGCAAGAGCTGGTGGAGGGTCTGATAACTACCGTAATTTTGAATTGTTGATGAGCATAAATGCTATCTTGAGATACCTGCAAAGTGTCATGGGCTGTAAAATACCTGACAGCTATTGGTGATAAAGGCTGAGAAATTGCTAATACACCATACAGTTTGCTGCCCACGTTTATATTTGAGGGAAATGCTGCATTTCAGGTAGAAGTTACTAAAAAAGATGTATTTCCTCATCCCTGTTCAGGGTCCCCTACATTCTCTCCCTAGGCTCCTTGGTTAAAAACCACTGATACTGGGACCAAACTCTCCTCCCCACCAGACCTTCCCATTGATTTGTACCTCTCCTGCCAGCTGAGTATATAACCTCCTAAAGAAAAAAATCTGACAAAATATTTCAGACATAAAGATATCTAGGAAATAATATAGTGAACATCCACATAGCCATCACTCACCTAAGAAGTAAACTATTGCAAATGCATTTGAACTCCCCTTTGAACTTCTCACTGTTCACATTTGAATTCTGTTTCCTGCCTTTGAGGGCTTCTGTGGTAGCTCAGTTGGTAAAGAATCTGCCTGCAATGCAGGAGACCCTGGTTCGATTCCTGGGTCGGGAAGATACACTGGAGAAGGGATAGGCTGCCCACTCCAGTATACTTGGGCTTCCCTGGTGGCTCAGCTGGTAAAGAATTCACTTGCAATGGGGGATACCTGGGTTCAGTCCCTGGGTTGGGAAGAAACCCTGGAGAAAGGAAAGGCTACCCACTCCAGTATTCTGGCCTGGAGAATTCTGTGGATTGTATAGTCCATGGGGTCACAGAGTTGGACATGACTGGGTGACTTTCACTTTCCCTGCCTTGGCTTCCCTGGTGGCTCGCTGGTAAAGAATTCACTTGCAATGGGGGATACCTGGGTTCAGTCCCTGGGTTGGGAAGAAACCCTGGAGAAAGGAAAGGCTACCCACTCCAGTATTCTGGCCTGGAGAATTCTGTGGATTGTATAGTCCATGGGGTCACAGAGTTGGACATGACTGGGTGACTTTCACTTTCCCTGCCTCTGAGTGCTTGTGATCCCATATTTACCTCTAGGCTTCCAGCACAAGCATATGTGCTGAAACAGTATCAAGTATCAGCTGCATGTTTTTGAACTCGATATAAATGTTTCACACCATGTGTGTCCTGCAGCAACCTGCATTTCTCCCTTGATGGTCTGTGTGTGACATTTGTCCATGTGGGTCTCTGAGGTTCTAGTTCGCTGACTCTCAAAGCTGCATGGTATCCATGGGCACAGCTACATCAGGTTTAGTTAGCTGTTCTCCTGTGGATGGACGTTTGGATGGTGTCCAGCTTTTTGACATGGCAGTGCCACATTGAACACTCCGGTCAATGTCTCCTGGTAAGATCAATTTCTCAAACAGTGGAATTGCTGGATGGCAGGATATGTGTCTCCTTAGTAGATTCCACTAAACTGCTCTCCAGCATGGAGGATAGATTTACACTCTGACCAGCACGAATGTGAGTTCCCATTGTTCTCCACTGTCATAGATATTCAGTATTGTCAGACATTTTAATATCTGATGTGGCACTGGTCTTTTTGATAATAGCCATCCTGGCAAGTGTAAGGTGATATCTCGTTGCAGTTTTGATTTGCATTTTTCTGATGATGAGTGATGTGGATCATCTTTTCTTGTTCCTGTTGGCTACCTTTATGTCTTTTTTGGGAAAATGTCTATTTAGTTCTTCTGTCTACTTTTTAATCCACTCGGTGGTTTTTGTTTTTGTTTTTGTTTTTGCCATTGACTTGTATGAGTTCTTTGCATATTTTGGATATTAACCTGTTATGAATGTGTCATTTGCAAACATCTTCTCACATTCAGTATGTTTACAAGCTATAATCTACTATCTCTATCTAATCATGTATCAATATATGTATAAATATAATCATATATCAATAAATATATATTATTATGTATCAATATATTATATATAAGTGTATGTATATATCTATATAAGAATGTACCAATCCTTACTCCTTTTTATGGCTGAACTGAGCAGTATTCCATTGTGAGGTTCTATCCCATTTGTTTCTTCTCATCTGTCGATGGACATTTGGGTATTTCCATGTTAAGCCTACCCTAAATAGTGCTGCTCTGAACATTAGTGTACAAATTTTTGTTTGAACATCTGTATGGTTGACTTACTGAAGAACCACCAAACTATTTTCCACAGAAGTTTCACTATTTGTATCTTTTTTCATCCTTTGTTTCTCTAATTAAACATTTTTGTTCATTCAAGGTGCCTGTGTTCTAAGATTCCTGTGTCTCTGTGAGTATCCTTCATGTCTGCTCGCCCAGAGATTCTAGGAGACATTAGCTGTGAACAGTCCGTGGAGCTCCAGTACCTCCTCTCCCCATGGAGGGACTCATCCTAAGAGCCCCCTTCCCACAGCCCCACTCTAAAGACAGCTGTCTGCACCTGCTACCACTGTCCACCATGGAAACCTGCAGGTGGAGAGAGAGAACTGGCCCCTCCCTGGGATATGGTGGGAGGTGAGTTTGTCTCCCATTGGGAAGGACATCATGGATATGAGGCACCTCTGTGGAGTTCCATCATTGATGCCCCTGTTCCTCAAGGAGCAGGTCCCACCCATATGCTTCAGCAGAGGTGCCATGAGGAGCTGGTGACCTGAGAACCTGGTGGCCCTGCCCTTGGCAGGGATGAGGTCCTGATCCTGCTTTCCAGCTGTCTGCTTGGAGACAGGACTGGTGCTTTGGAGATGGCTCAGTTAAGGTTCTCACTAAAATCAGAAACAAGGATTTGGGTACAAAGAGATTGTTTGGGAGGTGATCTCAAGAAACACCAATAGGGGATGTTACCATTGAGGATGCCTGGGGCTCAGTTCCAGCATGGACCCTCTGGGAACAGTGTCCAGCCACGGACAGGTGAAGAAACTGGGGTGTTCGTCCCTCAAATCTTATCCACATAGATTGATGCACAGTGTTTCTTGCCTGCCCATGGAGGAGTTGCACACCCACCTGGGCCCAGATAGCATCTTCAGGCAGGAAGATGCAGGACGCCATAGGCATGGGTGGAAACTGCCCGTGGAGCCCTGTAGGGTGGGACCAACACTGCTGCAGGGAAGGGATGCAGAAGGAGAGTTCATCAGAAGGTGGTGAGAAGGAGCCCATCTCTGTATCTCAGGCCTGGCCCAAGTCATCTGATGCTTGAAGTCAGAGAGTTGAATGAGAAGGCCTTTACATCTCAACCTGTGGATGTCTCAACATCTCAGCATAGGACTGTCTCACCAGGTGCCATTAATGTCTCTATATATCAATGTGTGAAAATCTCAACATCTGGATCTGGGAATGTGTCCTTGTGTCAGTCTGTGAATATCTCAGTGTTAGACATCTTGTCACATCAATGTGTGAATGTCTCAACATTTCAACATGTGAATGTCTCAACATCTTAACATGTGAATGTCAACCTGTGAATGTTTCAGTAGTTGTAATGCACTCATGTCTCAACATCTGAAGATGCAAATGTCACAACAGACCAACATGTGATGTCTCAGCATGTGAACCTGTGTATGTCTCAACATCTCAACATGAAAACGTCTTGCCTTCTCAGTAAATGATTGCCAACCTAACAGCACATGAGTGTCATGGCACGACAGCTCGAAAGAGTTGAGTTAGCCATTCTTTTTTTTCCTAAACAGAGTCCCTCAGAACCCTAGTGAAATACTTCTGTTGTTCAGTTTGCTAAGTCCTGTCCAACTCTTTGCAACGCCATGGACTGCAGCATGCCGGGCTTCCCTGTCCTTCACTGTCTCTCGGAGTTTGCTGAAATTCGTGTCCATTGAATTGGTGATGTTATCCAACCATTTCATCCTCTTCTGCCCTCTTCTGTTTTGCCTTCAATCTTTCCCGGCATCAGGATCTTTTCCGTGAGTCGGCTCTTTGCATCAGGTGGCCAAAGTATTGGAGTTTCACCTTCAGCTTCAGTTCTTCCAATGAATATTCAGGGTTGATTTCCTTTAGGGTGGACTGGTTTGATCTCCTTGCTGTCCAAGGTACTTTTAAGAGTCTTCTCCAGCACCCTAATTCAAAAGCATCAGTTCTTCGGCACTCAGTCTTCTTTACGGTCCAGCTCCCATATCTGTACATGACTCTTGGGAAAAAACATAACTTTGACCAGATGAATCTTTGTCACATGGAAATCTTAACCTCCGTGGAAATTCTCTTCTTGTACAAATCAGCACTGGATCTTACAGGTGGAAAGATACTTGGTCAAGCTTTGTAACAATCCAGTAGCTTGCCATTTATATGGAAACCAGCCTGCTGGCAAGATCAGATACTCCTATGCCCTTGTTGAGGTGAATGCCTCTTGGCCTCATGGCAAGACAATCAAGGATCCATACACTTTCCTAAAAGTGCCTGTGAATTACTCTCATGACCCCCATCCAGATAATTGCAGATAAAATGAGGTCACAGATTAGATACAGAACCTCTGGCACTTATAGAGCTGGCCTCCAGGGAAAGAGAAGGAAGCCCTGTAGAATGTAGACTCTCTCCGGAGTGAGAGTGGAGTTGACTAGGGTGCCAGGGAACCTTCTGGGCAGTAGTAAAGGTCGGCATCTTGAGAGAACTTTGGGCTACAAGGGCATATCACTTGACATAGCTCAGTGAATGTTCACATAAGATTTGTGCATTTTATTGTGTCTGAACTGCATCTTAATAGAAAAGTACCACAAGCAAGTATGAATTTGATATGCATGCTGAAGAATTCAGGGAGAAGTGTGCTGGTCTCTGCAATATGATTTTATTTTTTTAGTTATTCGTTTATTGGTTGCGCTGTGTCTTAGTTGCTGTGCAGGCTTTCTCTAGTTGTGACGAGTGGGGGCTGCTCTTTGTTGTGGTGCATGCTTCTCCTTTTGGTGGATTCTCTTGTTGTGGAGCACAGGCTCTAGGCACATGGGATTCAGTAACTGTGGCTCATTGGCTCCATTGCTCTGAAACAGGTGGGATCTTCCTAGACCAGGGATTGAACTTGCGTCTCCTGCGTTGACAGGTGGATTCCTATCCAGTGTGCCACCGAGAAAGTTCTCTGCAGTATAATTTGAAATGCGTTTTTAAAAGACATGTTGGTAGCTGGATAGAGCAGTGGACAGATGGGCACCTGTGTGATAAAACAAGCCTTTTATAATGTGATGTTACAATCTAGGTTTTTGTTGGGGTAATGTTTTCCCAACTTTCCAGCATTTTTGAAAATTTTTCATAATAAATATATAATAAATAATAAAATATTCTAGGAGAAAGTAGCTTGTTACATGAACAAGTCCAGCCATTCTATCCTCCTTAACTCCTATCACAGACCCTAAGAACATTTCCAATTGTATCTCATTTTCTTGCCTCATACTCATTAACGTCTGGTTTATTTTTAGAAATCTTGAAATTCAGATCCATGTGTATTTAAGATAGCAAAAGAGAGTGTAATTACTTTTGAAATTTTTCCATTAAAAGCCTCTTGCAAGGTCGATTCTTAATTAGGGCTAACCTTTAGAAACCTGGAACATCTCACTTAAGTGAAATCGCTTCTTCCCTGACGATACAGGATGAGTGAGCTGCTGTTTTAATTAGCATTTCTGGTTCCTGGACAATCACGTCATCTTATCTTTGACTTGGCGTCAGCATTTTCAGGGCATTTTTACATGTATCACCTCAAGGTTTTAGGGAAAAGACTTTGGAACTAAAGTCACCCAAACTTGTATTCTGTCTAAACTGTCCCCCTGCTATGTGTGACCATGGAGGCATTTCTTGATCTATTTCATCATAATGCTTTTATGTGACAAGTGCGAATGATGACAAGTAAAATACACGTTTCTCTTAAGACATAAATAATGCAGGCTGCTGCTGCTGCTAAATCGCTTCAGTCATGTCCTACTCTGTGCGACCCCATAGACAGCAGCCCACCAGGCTCCTCCGTTCATGGGATTCTCCAGGCAAGGACACTGGAGTGGCGTGCCATTGCCTTCTCCGAATAATGCAGGCAACACGTGTTAAAGAGTCTGTCGCATAGTAGGCTCTTCACCAGGTGGAATTGTCAGCCTCAGTTCCATTCCCGAAGTCTGCGTTGCATTTGTGTAATGCAGAATGAACACTGTCTCAAGTGTTTCCCAGAGAAGACAGCTGGTGTTTGGAGACGTCCCTCCACCCTGGGAACTTCCCTCTCTCCATTGTTGGCCCCAGCATAGAGGGAGGACTCAAACCTTTGACTCTGAGTCCACTGCCCTTTCTACTTCGACCAATCTTCCCCCACATCTAGTGGAGTGATCAAGGAAGCCGAAGAAGAGTGTGAGGATGAACTGAACTGACATCTCCTGTGGTCTCAGGGCAAAAACAAATGTTGCCTCATCTGTTGAAACTCAAAAAGAATTTTGCTGAAAGTTATAACATCTGGGAATTCCCTGGTGATACAGTGGTTAGAACTTCATACTTCCACTGCAGGGGACGTAGGTTCAATCCTTGGTCAGGAAACTAAGATCCTGCATGCCACACAGTGTAGCCAAACAAAAAAAACCAAACAAACAAAAAAAGAGTTATTAACATCCACAGGAGGATAGTTAAAAGACAGACTGAAATTACACAGCAGACTTGTGTGGACTTTTACAAAATCTTTAAACCTTTGAGCCTCACCTGCTCCCACCCTGGACCACTGTCCCCCACACCCCTACTCTCTCCACCTGGGACCAGGCAGTGGTAAGGACCCTGGGGCTTGGTGGAGGGCACTGGTGTTTGGAGAAGTTCAAGGACTTGCAGAACCCCGACCCTGTGGGTGTCCCACAGTAGCAGAGGACTTGAGCTCTCATCTCTGAGTCCACCACTGTTCCTGTTTCAGCCAGTGGCAGAGGGTCAGTGGTGCAGCCATGGCCTTCCAAAGGGCGCTGGGTCTTTTCCAGATGCCCTCTTCTTTTCTTCCTTTTGTGCCAAAGCTGTGGAGTTTCCACACATAGCAACTGAAGAATAGCTGTGTTATGTACCTGACCATTCCCCTGGGGCATCACGTCTGCCTCAGACCTGATCATCTATCTTGGACAGCCTTATGCCAGGCATCTGTTTCCATGGAGGTTTGTCCATCTTCTTAAGTTCATCATCCAGAATTGGCTACTGACTCTGCAGCATAAAGGGAGAAAAAAGAGTGTCTGCTTAGAACAACGTCAGCTGTCTGGGTGCCCCACCAGTGCTGAGTCCAGAGCCTAACATGTGTGTCTGGTGGGGATGCCCATTCACAGAGGCCAAGGAAGGAACAAAATAGTCAAACCAACCCCGAGAGAGAGTGCTGGCCAAGGAACACACGCCCTCAAGGGGCTTATTGTTTTTACAGCATACTGGGGAGTTACGACAGACTGCTTGGTTGGTGTTTGGAGACGTCCCTCCACCCTGGGAACTTCCCTCTCTCCATTGTTGGCCCCAGCATAGAGGGAGGACTCAAACCTTTGACTCTGAGTCCACTGCCCTTTCTACTTCGACCAATCTTCCCCCACATCTAGTGGAGTGATCAAGGAAGCCGAAGAAGAGTGTGAGGATGAACTGAACTGACATCTCCTGTGGTCTCAGGGCAAAAACAAATGTTGCCTCATCTGTTGAAACTCAAAAAGAATTTTGCTGAAAGTTATTAACATCTGGGAATTCCCTGGTGATACAGTGGTTAGAACTTCATACTTCCACTGCAGGGGACGTAGGTTCAATCCTTGGTCAGGAAACTAAGATCCTGCATGCCACACAGTGTAGCCAAACAAAAAAAACCAAACAAACAAAAAAAGAGTTATTAACATCCACAGGAGGATAGTTAAAAGACAGACTGAAATTACACAGCAGACTTGTGTGGACTTTTACAAAATCTTTAAACCTTTGAGCCTCACCTGCTCCCACCCTGGACCACTGTCCCCCACACCCCTACTCTCTCCACCTGGGACCAGGCAGTGGTAAGGACCCTGGGGCTTGGTGGAGGGCACTGGTGTTTGGAGAAGTTCAAGGACTTGCAGAACCCCGACCCTGTGGGTGTCCCACAGTAGCAGAGGACTTGAGCTCTCATCTCTGAGTCCACCACTGTTCCTGTTTCAGCCAGTGGCAGAGGGTCAGTGGTGCAGCCATGGCCTTCCAAAGGGCGCTGGGTCTTTTCCAGATGCCCTCTTCTTTTCTTCCTTTTGTGCCAAAGCTGTGGAGTTTCCACACATAGCAACTGAAGAATAGCTGTGTTATGTACCTGACCATTCCCCTGGGGCATCACGTCTGCCTCAGACCTGATCATCTATCTTGGACAGCCTTATGCCAGGCATCTGTTTCCATGGAGGTTTGTCCATCTTCTTAAGTTCATCATCCAGAATTGGCTACTGACTCTGCAGCATAAAGGGAGAAAAAAGAGTGTCTGCTTAGAACAACGTCAGCTGTCTGGGTGCCCCACCAGTGCTGAGTCCAGAGCCTAACATGTGTGTCTGGTGGGGATGCCCATTCACAGAGGCCAAGGAAGGAACAAAATAGTCAAACCAACCCCGAGAGAGAGTGCTGGCCAAGGAACACACGCCCTCAAGGGGCTTATTGTTTTTACAGCATACTGGGGAGTTACGACAGACTGCTTGGAGCCTTAACAATAGCTTATTTTGTATTGGATGTTTTAAAAAAGCAAAGGATTTTTTTTTCGTTGTATGTTACATGTATGCCAGGAAAAATAGTTCCTGGAGGAAAAAAAAAACCACCTCGAGGGTCAGTTTGCAACTTGAGAGGGGCTTTTGAGCCCAGTGGCTGGGAAGCCATTTTTTTCTGAGCGATGTGTGTCTGGCAGGGATGCAGACAACCGCTAGGGGATGGGCTGACCTGGGAGGGTCTCCTGTGTTTAGTGACGGGTCTTCAGTGGGAGCTGTGGGTGCGGTGGTGACTTCACCGCTGGCCAGGAGGGACGTGGGCCACAGAGTATCTGGTGTCCAAAACCTAATGGGGAGCAGGACCAGGGAGTGCCACGCTGGGCTGCTGGCCCCAGGCAAGCCTGGTGTCTGCATCTCAGGAGCAGTTAACTTGTAAAGCACAGGTTGCCTCAGCAACCCACCCAGACCACAGACCATAGACCCCAGACCCCTGGTGTTCTCTGGGCAGTGCTGTCGTCTGCAGGGTTGAGAACCTGCCAAGACCAGGGCTACCCGGGAGCTGGCACAGGGAGCAGCAGTCGCAGTGGAAGGAAAAGGGGAGAACAGCCCAGGCTGCCATCTGTCCAGGGCTCCCTGGAGACCACAGAGGGCCTCTTGAGCGGATGCTCGTGGTCTCCTGGAAACAGACCCCCGCAGGGCTCGAGGCTCTGCTGGTGCTGACTCATGCTCTCCCGGAAGGCTCTGCACTTGGCACCTGTGGGCCAAAGAGAAGTGTGCTTCCTCACTGGCCTCTTCAGTCTATCTGACTTTCCTTCCGCCAGACCTGGAGGGACCCCAGGAATCCCTCAAGCAGCGAGTGTTTCTCAAAATGCAGTTTGAGGACCAGCGAGTCCCTGGAGTATGTGAGTATTGCATGTTCTTTGGCCTCACCCCAGCCCTCCTGAGTCTGGAGCGCTGGGGTGGAGCCCTGGAATCTGAGTTTCCCTACGCCCTTCTTATTGCCAAATTCAGACTTAAATGAAGAAAGTAGGGGAAACCACTAGACTATTCAGGTATGACCTAAATCAAATCCCTTACAATTATACAGTGGAAGTGACAAATAGATTCAAGGGTTTAGATCTGATAGAGTGCCTGAAGAACTGTGGACAGAGGTTCATGACATTGTACAGGAGACAGGGATCAAGATAATCCGCAAGAAAACAAATGCAAGAAAGCAAAATGGCTATCTGAGGAGGCCTTACAAATAGATGTGAAAAGAAGAGAAGTGAAAAGCAAAGGAGAAAAGGATATACCCATTTGAATGCAGAGTTCCAAATAATAGCAAAGAGAGATAAGAAAGCCTTCCTCAGTGAGCAGTGCAAAGAAACAGAGGAAAACAATAGAATGGAAAAGACTAGAGATCTCTTCAAGAAAATTAGAGATACCAAGGGAACATTTCATGCAAAGATGAGCTCAGTAAAGAACAGAAATGGTATGGACCTAACAGAAGCAGAAGATATTAAGTCCCCTCGGCCCTCCCCCAGCCGCACCGCGCCACGAAAGGTACCGCCGGCCCCGCCTCGGACGCGAGCGGAGAAGTGCCCCCTCCCGCGCTGCTCCGACGTCCCGCCCGGCGGGGGAAGAGGGAACTGCCCTTCCCCACCTCAGCGCAGGGCCCAGCCGCCGGGAAGGGCCCGCCCCCCTCCAAGGGAATGTCACTTGTCCCCCTCCCGAACGCGCATAATGGTACCAACCCGGCCGCTTCCTCCTCCCCCTCCCCAGCCTTCCCGGAGAGGCACCGCCCCCGAGCCCCGCCCACCAAGTAGCCTCTCCTCCTCGACCCCGCCCCTCCCTCCAATATTTTACTATGGAACCGCCCACCGTCGGCACCACCTCCTGCTTTGCATGGACACGCCCTCAAGGTCCCCTCCTCAGATCGTCACCCGGCCAGAAGTGACGCCTACTCCCACCTTAAAGCGGCAGAGCCCCCTCCTTCTCAACTAAAAGAACCTCTCAAAGGGCCGTCGGGGTGGGAGGTACGGCCAGGGAGGGGCTCTTCTTTCTTACACCTTTATTTTCACGTTCACATTCACCGGACCTCCCCACCGCCTCCTGCACCACCGGGGAGCTGCACGGTGGAAAAGGCGCGGAGGGGGGGAAGGGTAACGTGGAATTTGGCCATCTTTGACAGAAAAGAATTGGGAGCTGCCAAAGGAAGGGGTTCTTCCCTCACACTTCCCTGCTGTCCTGGTCCCGGCCTAGTCCTTAGTCTTCAAGGAGACCCCTGCCTACCTCCAGGATGCGGTTCCACCCTAAACCAATCCCCTCTCCCGTCCCTGTTCTTCACCTCTCAATCTCTGCACTGCCTTTGCTGTTGCGGGCTTTCTCCCCTCCCAAGAGTGCAGGCCCCTTTCGGGGTTGCACTCTCCTCCACCTTCTCCGAGGCACGTTCTAGCCATGTCCTGCAGACCCGTTGGGTAGTACAGGGTCTCTTCTTCCTTATGGAGCCTGCCCCAGCCCCACTCACGCAACGCTATCTAGTGCCCACAGAGAACCTCTGCCCAGATCCTAGAATCGCTTCATAACCGCTTTTTTAATCACTTCCCTGATTTTTGGAAGTCCTGTGCTTTGGAGAGCTCAAACCCCAGGCATTTCGGCACTGCCCCCTGTGAAGTGAGAGGGTAACCCATTAGATTGCACTTTTCTCAGAAGGAAAAATGATGGCATCATGGTGAGCGCATGTTGCTGCATAAAGCTCAGATTCCGACTACTCCTGTTTTATCTTTGTGGCCCTTGTTGCTGCTGTGCCCAGCTGCTATTACAAACCTGTCTGCTCCACAGCCCTCCCCAGAACACACTGTTTAAATCGCTGTGTTTGTGCTTTGTAGAGTTTTGATCTAAGATGTTTCTGTAACTGTGCACTGGCCCCACAGCTTTTCTCAGTTAAGTGAAGACTGCCTGTGTTATTCTGTACTTCGTATTCTCCCTGAAGATAGATGGAGGCAACATGGCCAAGAAAAGCAGATAAAATTTTCTTCTGTATTTGCTTCCATCACCCAGTTTTAACCAGGTACTTATTTCTAAGAAATGCTAGTTTTCCTGTCTAGAAAATAGGAAACGGTCCTTGTAGCAATCTTTTAACAAATGGTGCTGGTGGTAAAGTATGGTACATCCTCAGTCGTGTCTGACACTTTGTGATCCCATGGACTGTAGCCCACCAGGCTCCTCAATCCATGGATTTCCCAGGCAAGAATACTGGAGTGGGTTGCCATTTTCTTCTCTAGGGGATCTTCCCAACCCAAGGACTGAACCCTCATCTCCTGTGTTGGCAGGCGGGTTCTTTACCTTTGAGCCACCAGGGAAGCCCAAAAGGATGATACAGGAGAGCTCTAAATGATAAAACTTTTGAAACAATTTAAAACTCTGGGCTGGTCATGTAAATTTCTATACCATGGCTCCCCAGCTTAGATTCTATGAAAAACTTTTTTTCATAGCAGATGTTTTCTCTTTGTCTTACGTTATGACTGAGCATGCTGTGCTGTCCTTAGTCACTCAGTCGCGTCTGACTCTTCGCGATCCCATGGACTGTAGCCCCCCAGGCTCTTCTTTCCAAGAGGATTCTCTAGCAAGAATACTGGAGTGGGTTGCCATAACCTTCTCCAGGGGATCTTCCCAACCAAGGGACTGAACCCAGGTCTCCCGCATTGCATGCGGAAAGAAAAAAGGCAAAAGCAGGTATAAATATAAATTTAAGATCAACTGAAGGATTCCTAATGGAAAAATATTACAATGCTTTTTGTCAAGTTTTGGTGATAGAATATTTGATGAAACATAGTAAGGACCTCTGTAAAAAAAAAATGGTAGTCAGATCTGGACATATGAAAAGATAATTAAATCCAGAAATATGCAAGAGGCATTTACAATTACTAATGTAGATGGAAAGAAGGGATTCGCAGACTTATCTGTAAGAGAAAACCACTACTAAAGTAAACTCTGGGCTAGGGTGTTCCAGACCAGATCACCTCTGCCCAGAAAGGTAAAAAAAAACAAGCTCATTATAATAAGTCTTAACCATTTTACAAGGCCTTGCACCCTCACTTTACTATATATGTCAAAGTTTGGAACTATTTACTGAACCAGAAGAAAAAGCAAATGAATATTAAATGTGCAACACCAGGCTAAAAGAGCAATAATACTGAGAATTTAAGCAAGCTGAAAGTCATGAAATTCAAAGGTTGGAGACTCCATAGTAATGGTATTTAGCTACATTGCACGTGGGATAGAAATGCATTTAAAATATTATTTACTGTAATGAAATAGTTTATCTATTTTTATTAGTTTTTTTCCTCTGAATTTTCTAACTTCCATGCATCTGCATCTCACTTGAGAAAGAATTCTATCTATTTTACTGGATAGGGATCTAGCATACTGTTTATACATAAATACTAATTGATAATGATGAAGTTGTTGTGAAAAGCATCCTTTAAATAAAAGCTTCAGACTCTTTCTCTTACTGTAGAAATTCTAAGAGAAATCATTTTTTTAAATCCAAATGGTAATATTGTTAAAAATAAAAGCTTTCAACACTAAAGAGATCTGGGTTTGATTTTTTACTTTCTGAAATGTGCTTCTCCTAATGATGATAAGCACTCACTGTGATACAAACATGGATGGTATGCCTGGCTTAGTTCTTCAACTAATCACCGCACCTGTTATTTGTGTGTCACTAGTCTTTTTCACTTGTAAGCTCCACCTTCAAAATGCTTTTGTTCTTTCAGCTTTTGATAAACATATACCTAAATTTCTGTGTTGGAAAGAACCACATTCTATTTTACAGATGAGAATTCTGAGACATAGAAGTTTCATGACTTGCCAAAATTATGCCCATTTTTAGGGACTAGAATTTAAGTCCAACACTCTACAGCACTGTTCTAACCTCCGAGAATTATTCACTCCTAACAATATTTACTATCGTGAGGAGAGAATATTAGATAATAATAAAATCAAGACTTGGAAAGGCTGAACCCACTCAGTCAGCTTGTGCTAGGGTTAGAAGCATCTTGCTATTTAGTTTGGAAGTCATGTCCGACTCTTTTGTGACCCCATGGACTGCAGCCCACCAGGTTCCTCCATCCATGGGATTTCCCAGGCAAGAATACTGAAGTGGGTTGCCGTTTCCTTCTCCAGGAGGTCTTCTCAACACAGGGATTGAATCTGAGTCTCCTGCATTGCAAGCAGATTCTTTACCACTGAGCCACCCAGGACAGCAAAGGTTATAAGAGGCCCTAACAGATTATTGGCCTTGGTCAAAGTCCTTAGTTTGTTCATGATTTCCTGCTTCTTAAACTATTTCTTATCAATTTATCTGGGCTTCCCCAGTAGCTTAGCAGTAATGAATCCACCTGTGATGCAAGAGCTGTGGGTTTGATCCCTGGGTAGGGAAGATCACCTGGAGGAAGGTATGGCAACCTACTCCAGTATTCTTGTCTGGAGAATCCCATGGACAAAGGAATACTACCAAGATAGCCATTTATGACTGAAGATGAAGGGTTAGGATGGACCAGCATCTTGACTTTCATAGCTACTATCCAATGCAGTAGTAAAATAGTCAGGAAGGGATTTCTTCTTTAGGCTGCCCATGAAGCAGATTTCACCAGTCCATTTAAGCCAATGAGAAGTTCCAGACCTTCGTCCCTTCCAGGAATATTGAGGGCTAATTGTTTTTGTAAGGAAGAAATAAAAATTCCCATCTCCTACCTTCCTGCCGCTTGCCATTGGCACTCTGATGTGAGCTTGGGTCTTGTTCTATGTCCCCACATATCTGCTTTCCACAACCTGGGCATCAGAGGCCCTCTATCTGTAAAAGCTCTGACAGAGCTGTCATGTGACACTCATTTCCCTTTAGAGGGTACCACCGATGTTTCTCCTTTATTTCCACACTCAGACCTACAGGGTTGTGCCTCCTACCCTCATTGCCTGCCTTCTAGAAGCCAAGCTTTGTGACACCCAGTCTGCAAATTCTTAAGCCCTAATTGACTGATTACTGTGATATAGAATGGTTTGCCTTGGAAACGAACAGAGATCATTCTGTCATTTTTGAGATTGCATCCAAGTACTGTATTTTGGACTCTTTTGTTGACCATGATGGCTACTCCATTTCTTCTAAGGGATTCCTGCCCACAGTAGTAGATATAATGGTCATCTGAGTTATATTCACCCATTCCAGTCCATTTTAGTTCACTGATTCCTAGAATGTCGACGTTCACTCTTGCCATCTCCTGTTTGACTACTTCCAATTTGCTTTGTTCATAGACCTAACATTCCAGGTTCCTATGCAATATTGCTCTTTACAGCCTCGGACCTTGCTTCTATCATCAGTCACATCCACAACTGGATATTGTTTTTGCTTTGGCTGCATCCCTTCATTCTTTCTGGATTTATTTCTCCACTGATCTCCAGTAGCATATTGGGCATCTACTGACCTGGGGAGTTCCTCTTTCAGGATCCTATCATTTTGCCTTTTCA